>PVKS010006118.1:0-80525 GCA_004027875.1 Aplodontia rufa
TTGGCTATTCTGGTTCCTTTGCCTCTCCATGCAAGATTACAGGTCCAAAAATTATTTGCTGAAATTTTAATTTTGAGTGCATTGAATCTACAGATCAATTTGGGAAAACATAACATCTTGACAGTATTGAGTCTTCCTATCCATAAACAGGTAGTATCTCTCCCTTCATTTAGTCCTCACTTTTGTTTACTTGATGGTTTTATTCATATACATGTTTTTCATATTTTGTTATATCAATACCTAAGTTACTTCATTGGGGGACAAGTTATAATGAAAATGATATTTTAAATTCAAATACCAATTGCTCATGGCTGGGAAATTGATTTCATATATTAATTTATTATCCTGTAATCCTGTTGTAATCACTTATTTGTATAGGGTATTTTTTTCTCAATTCTTTCTGATTTCCTACATATGATCATGTTTTCTGTAAACGATAACAGTTTCATTTCTTTTTTCATAATGTGTCCTTTTGTTTCCTTTTCTTGTCTTGTTGCATTTGCTAAGACTCTGGTACAATGTTGAAAATCAGGGGTGTAAGGAGTAATTTTTCCCTATTCTTGATCTTTGTGGGCAAGTTTTATGGTTTTATCATTAAGGTTGGTGTTTGCTATAGGGTTTTCAGAGATTTTTTTATTATTATTCATTCAACATAGTCTTACATATTGGAGGTAGTCATTGTTACATATTCATGCATAGATAGATATTGACAAAGTAAGTTAAGGCCAATCCTAGAGATATTCTTTATAAGATTTCAGAAGTTCCCCTCTATTCCTAGTTTAGTTTATTATCGAAATGGATGGTAGCATTTATCAAAAATATTTTTTGCATTTGTTAATCTGATCATGTGATTTTTTTCTTTACTCATCTCATATGATAAAGTACAAAAGTTCATTTTGAAATATTGGACCAGATCTCCATACCTAGGATAAAACTCATTTGATTGTAGCTTGTAATACTTTTTTGTATATTTTGGATACAATGTACTAAATCTTTGTTAAGGATTTGAGAATGAAGTTCATGGAGATATTTGTCTGCAATGTTCTTTTGTTGTTTTATCTGTACATGGTATTGGTGTTACAATAAGGCAGACCTTATGGAGTGATTTAGGAAATATTTTATCTGCTTCTATCTTCTGAAAGAATTGGAGAGATTGGTATAATTTTCCCATGAAATGTTTGGTAGAATTCACCAGTGAATTCATCTGGGCCTGGTTCTTTGTGCTTCAGAAGGATACTTATTGATTCAA
Organism: Aplodontia rufa; assembly: GCA_004027875.1. NCBI lineage: Eukaryota > Metazoa > Chordata > Mammalia > Rodentia > Aplodontiidae > Aplodontia > Aplodontia rufa. Next base: position 1,250 of record PVKS010006118.1, read on the forward strand.
AGCTAAATAGATTTAGATTTGTTCAGATTGTCTTGTTCCTTCTTCTGTTAGTTTTGATAGTTTGTGTCTTTTGAGGAATTGGTCCATTTTATCTAGGTTACCATATTTATTTGTGGACTCATGCATAATATTCCTTTATTATATTTTTAATATCCATGTGATATGTAGTGATGTTTCCTCCTTCATTTCCGTTGACAAGTTGTAACAGATTTGTGTTTTTCATAGTTAACTTCACCAAAAGCCTATCAATATTATCAATCTTTTCAAAGAACCAACATTTGGTTGCATTGATCTTATTGTTCTTTTTGTCCTCCTTCTCCTCCTCCTTCTCTTCCTTTTACTTCTTCATTTCTTAGTACAGGAAATTCATTCCTTTTACTGATTTCCTGTTTGCAATTTTATTGATTCTGCTCTTATTTTAAAATTATTTATTTTCTTCTACTTCATTTGAATTTATCTTGTTCTTTTTATCTAGTTTCCTAAGGTTGAAGTTTAGATAACTAATTTTGAATATCTCCTACTTTCTTATAAGTGACCTCAATGCTATACATTTCTCTTTGACCACTTTGTATCTTATAAGTCCTGATGTTTTATTTTAATTTTCATTTAAAGTATCTTTGAATTTCTTTCTTGACTATTATATTATTTGGAATTGTGATATTTAAACCACAAATATGTTTAAATTTCCTATCTTTTGTTGTTTTAATAAGGAACACATTATATGATTTCTTTTGAATCTGGTAAAATATGATTTACAGTTCAAAATGTGCTCTGTCTTGCTGAATGGTCCATGTGTATTCTGCTCCTGTTGGGTGAAATAGCCTAAAGATGTCCATCATGTCTGGTTGATTAATGATATTGTTGAGTTTAACTGTATCCCTTCTGATTTTCAGCCTGTTGGATCTGTCCATGACTGAGAAAGGATTACTTAAGTCTCTACCTACAATAGTGAATCCATCTACTTCTCCTCACACTTCTACCAGTTTTTCACTTATATATTTTAATGTTCTATTGTTAAGCAATACATAATAAGGATTCTTATGTCTTCTTGGATAACTTACTCCATTATTATGATATGACTTTCTTTATCCATGATGACTTTTCTTCCTTTAAACTCTGTTCTATTTAAAATGATCATAACTCCTTCCAGTTTCTTTTGTTATGGTTAGTGTAGTAAGTCTTTCTCTATCCATTCATTTATGTTTTTTGTATTTGTTGGATGCAGTTTTTTATTTGGAGCTCTTTTATCAGATGTGTATATTCTATTTTTAAATTGGTACATTATAATTATACATAATAGTGGGATTCATTAGTTTGTTTGGATATGCATTTAGTATATTTTGATAAATCTGTTTCCTCAGTCCCTGGTAATTTCAATCACTCTAGCCTAATGATCACTTTGTATTATTATTATTCTTATTTCAATTATCTCATTATAATTACATATATAAGTAGGATTAATCACAGCATATTTATACTTGGACATAGCATAATTTTGGAGATTTTGTACCTCAGTATTTCCCCATATTTGCCTTTATTCCCTCCCTCTCAATTTTCTGGCTCTATTTTATTAGTCACCCTTCTATTTTTGTAAAATACTCTTATTTATTTACTTTTTTTCTCACTAACTTCCACATAGAATATTTGACCTTTGACATTCTGAGTTGACTTATTTTACTTACTGTTCTCCAGTTCCATCTATTTGCCAGCAAATGACATAACTTCATTATGCTTTATAACTGAGTAAAGCTCCATTGTGTATATACCATATTTCTTTATCCATTCATCCACTGATAGATACCTAGTCTGGTTCTATAACTTGACTTCTGTGTATTGTGCTGTTACAAATTTTGGTATGCATATATCCTGATAGCAAGTTAATTTTAATTTTTGGAGAAATACCAGGTAGTGGCATAACTGGATCACATGGTGTCACCATTCCCAGTCTTTTGAAGACTCTCCATACTGCTTTCCAAAATGGTTTTACTAATATGCAGTCCCACCAAAAATGTGTAAATGTATTTTGATTTTTTTTTAAAAAAGAGAGAGGCATAGTGAGAGAGAGAGAAAGAAATAATCCATTTTATTTAGTTTTTAATGTGGCTTTCATTACTCCAACACTTTGTTGTCTACATTGTGCGTCGGTTTGAACCCACATCCTGGTGTATGCCAGGAAAGCACCATAACCACTGGGCCACCACTCCAGCCCCCGTATCTTAATCTTTATTCTACATGTTCCATCAGATTTAAAATGGGTTTCGTGTAGACAACATAGAGTGGTTCCTTTTTCATTTTTTTTCTTTCTTTTGACCTACTCTGATGAATTTTTTTTATTTTTTATTTATGAGCAACCTTATAAGATTTTAACAAAATAATATAAAATGTGTATAAAATGTGTATATATTCTGGATATTGCAATTATCCCCAGGAGTGCCCCCCCAATTACCCTCCCTTATCCCTCCCTTCCCCTTCCCATTATAACTCCAAAAATAGTATTAGATTGTAAAGCATTACATCTTATCTGAATTTAACTCATGTTTCTAGACCAACTTTCTCATTGTCCAGGGTCTAGTCCCCACCTCCACAGATGCGTGGAGACAATCAGCCCTTAGATCTCTGGGTTAAGCTGATTTTACTCATCATGATCTCTTCCATAACCATCCATTTACCCTCAAAGGCTGCAATATCATTGTTTCTAATTGCTGTGTAATATTCCATGATATAAATGTACCACAGTTTTTGGATCCATTCTTCCAGTGAGGGACACCGGGGTTGGGTATCTTTCCAGGGGACTTAGAATCAGCACATTACAGTGACACAGCAATATCGATGTTCATAGCAGCACAATTTACTATTGATGAATTTTTTAAATAGGTGTATTTAAACAACTGACATTTAAAATAGTTATTGATCTTGTTCAGGTAATAACTACCATATTAGCTACTATTTTCTATTTGTTTTTCTTGTTCTTTGTCAGTATTTTCCCCTTCACTGTTTTTTACCTTTTCTGTTTTTAATTTCTATTAACTCTATTTTCTGTTGTTATATCAGGTTTTTTTTCTTTTTAAGTGGTCATCCTAATGTTTGAAATATTTATGTACAACTAATCCAAGTCCACTGTCAAATAACACTATATCACTTCATAACTATGGTGTTGAGTACCTTATAAAAATGAAGTAATTATAATTCCTCATTCTTGTCTTTTTATATCATTGCTGAAATTTATTTCATGCACAAGTACATATATATATGCATGTATATATACACTTAGGCGTAACCGCGTGTAATCAATTACATTGTTGCTACATTGTTGAACAAACTTAACCATTAGATCTCTTAAAATTACGAAATTTTTTTCATTCACTCATCTATCGATTGGTACTTAAGTAGATTCTATATCCTAGCTATTGTGAAAAATACTATAATAAATATGGGCATGTAGGTATCTCTGGTATTCTGGTTATATTTCCATTGGATTTATATTCAGAAGTAGGTCTGTTGGATTAGATGGTGGTTATTTTATTCTTTTGATGATCTTTCTGTTTATAGATCTGAGTTTCTAACCTAGATAGCTTTTTTTTCTCTCTAAAAACTTCTTTTAATGTTTATTGAAAAAGGACTCAGCACATGAATCACAGTTGCTTTAAACTCCTACTCTGATCATTTCTACACCCTTGCTGTTTCTAGTTCTGCTGCTTTCCCTTTCTCTTCACACTATGTGGGATTTCTAAATTTTTATTCTTTTTTTTTTTACTTTAGTATGCTTTGTAATTTTTTCTTGATAGTAAGACCTAATATACTAGTATTATACAAAAGCTCTATTAATTGGCCATTAGGATAATGGGGCTGTGGGATGTTGGGAGAGTGAACCATTATTTAATCTTTTAATTAGTTTGGCATCTTTTAATAAATTTATGCCCCCAGATTTGAACATCATAAGTGTTTCTTAGTTCTTTTGTCTCCTTCGTGTAGGTGGGGCAGGATTTGTTGCACTTCCTCTCCCATGTGGAAGGCTTACACTGGCAGGAATTCTGTCAGCTGGGCTATTGATAAAAACCACATTACATTAGGATTTGGTTAGAGTTTCTCCTGACAGTGGGCCTTGTTTAGGACACGGCCCATTAGGGTCTTTCATAATGCTTTCTTTTCTTCCCTCTCCCGCCAGACCATGAGGGAATGTTTGTGATATTTACTGTGAGCACCTGAGCAAGTTCACGGAAGTAAAACTAACAGGAGCATAGGTGACGCTGAAGCTTTAGCACTCAGACTTGTCCAAGTGCAGCACCCATCAATTCAACAATTACAGTTCAGGTTTTACTACCTTGACTCTGATTCCTGTGAAGGTTTCTGCAGTGTGTATGTGTGTGTGTGTGTGTGTGTGTGTGTGTAGATATGTACAAAATATGTTTCCAAAGAAAATTTTATTAAATTTTAGTTTAAAATATGAAATTATATGAATAGACAAGTCATACAGACCATATTTAGCAAAACTGAAAACTACTTCTTCAAAGGAGTTATCTGAGTATGTATATAAACCTGAGTTTATGTAACTATTCAGTAATATTTATTGCAATTCAATTAAACATGCCACCTCAGTTTATAAAGAACAAACATTTTATGCTGGTTAAGAATATAAAATCTGGGAGCTGGAACGGTGGCTCAGAGGTTTCAGCGCTTGCCTGGCAAGCACGAGGACTCAGGTTCAAACCCCAGCACCACGTCCACAACTGAGTGTTGGAGCAACTAAGGCCATGTGAAAAACTAAATAAAGTTGTTTCTCTCTTTCTCTGTTTCTCTCACTGTCCCTCTCTCTTTAAAAAAAAAAAAAGAATATAAAATCTGGGGTATATTTATTACTTTTTAGTCCATTTTTCTGCTACTATAACAAAATCCCTGAGGCTAACTAATGTTTAAACAAAAGAAGCTTTTCTGTTTTGGAGGTGAAAACTGGGCAGCCTCATCACTTAGCCTCTGGGGAAGGGCCTTCTAGCCCCATCAAAACATGCAAGACGGCATTATGAGAGCAGTGAACAATGGGATGGGGGAACCATAACATGGTTAGAGAGAGGAAAGATAGTTTTAGGATCTAAACTTACTCTTTTTGTATCAGTCTGCTTTCATGGGAATTAACTGGCGTCTGGAGAAAATTACATTAATCCCTTCACGGAATGGCTCTCCCGTTAGCTAACCATGTTTCAAGATTTTCGCTACCTCAGCAGAGGCACACTCAGAACCAAGCTTCCAGCACATAAACTCTGAAAGGATGCACTTAAATCTATCCATACTGAAGCTCTGTTCGAACCTCCACTGAACCTGGATAAATTACCTCTCTGCCTCTGTGTCCTCATCTGTACTATAAGAGTTATGATATCTATGTTGTAGCATTGTTATGAAGATTAAAATGGTCTAACATTTATTATGTGCATATAATAGTACCTGACATGTAAGGAATGTTATGTAAATGTTTATGAATAAAACATGGAACACAGAGTCCTGGTCCTCAAAAAGATACCAGTCTTGACCCACACTTTTTACACCTTTCTACTACATTTCAAAAGACTTATACTCAGCTTTTATAGACAAAAGGAAAAGTATTTGCAATTTAAAAAAATTCAGAAAGCCTTGTTTTTGTTATTGATTGTATGTAGAAAATACGATGCAGATTTAGTCATCCAATAATTAAAAAACTGGGTAAACTATTTAAATAAAATACGGCTTGTCAATTAATGTTACTAAGTCCTAGAAGATTTTAATGATATGTTTTAGCTGAGGCACAGAATATTTGTTAAAATTTTAGCCTTTGAGTGAAATTAATCCTCAATGTGGACAACTATCCTTAGCAAGATTGAATAAATTGGGTTTACAAATAATGCAGTCTTTCAGATATTGAAAATTATGCTCTTTGCCTATGGAGTAAGTTTCATCACAGTATTTGAGAAGCACATCATTTTATTTGGAAGCGAATTTCACCATTTTTAAATTTCTATCCAATGAAATTTATCAATATATTTGTTATCACAGTGATTTAAATATAAAATTGTGATCTGGAAATTGTATCCTTATTGTTTTGGGGATAAATAAATTTATCAGGAGAAAAATACATATAGAAGTAACAGAGAGACTGACTCTTCCAAGCTGTCCTTTCAAGAAGAGTATTTCATAATGTTTTTCTGTTTTATTATAAGTTATGAAATGTATAGTGTTAAAAATGAAATGCATTTCATTTGTTTTGCTCCTCTGAAAAGATTAGATGTATGAAAATCACTCAGAATTATTTTTATATGACTGGCTCTTACTTCCTGTTTCATTTATTGGACCTAGAGTCCTTGGATCATTTGTATTTATGCAGCCCTCAGTTAATGTTATTTTACCATTATCCAATTGACAACCAGAATCTCACCTACTGTATTGGATTTTTCTTGTATAATTAAGTAACTTAATAGTCCATGCTGGCCTGCTTCTGCTTCACCATGTTTTCATTATAAGAATCATTTCCCATTGTCAATTGGAATAAGGAATATAGGAAAGACAATTTTGAAAAAAACAAAAGCCTTACAGTGATGCTGGGAAGAGAAATATGCATTTGTGAAACACTAGAGACCAATTAAAAAGCAACAAATCAGTAAGCTTATGATTATGTGGTACAATCAATATGCATGAGTACCAGGAGAATGAAAAATTAGGGAAAATAAGCCTTAGAATGTAATTAGGTCTAATTACATTCCCTGATAATAAGCCTGATCATCTAGTGGTGGTTTTGCATTTGTTGTTTGAAGTTATGTGGATTTGTTTTACCCATTATTTATTTCATGTCATAAGGACATCCCTACAAAGGATTACCTTATTTGATAGTAAGTGTTCTTAGTACTATTTCTCTGTTTCTCTTCCTGTGGCTGGATATTGACATAATTTTCAGTTTTGAATAAATGCTTCTGTATATCCATGTTATATAATTTTTAAATATTAAAATAGATCATGTAAATATGATATTGTTTTGGACAGCAGAGTTGAAAAAGTTAACCCATTCTTATTTTGTCATTTTTAACTCTGAACTGGTACAATACAGATTAAAATGTATTTTCCTCATTAAGTACCAATAGTATCAGAAAACCAGAAGCTCATTATCACATAGGAAAATCACAGTTTTAATATTATCATTACTTTTTGTATCTTTCATTTTTGTCAAAAAGTAACGTATTGGACTACAGTAAAGGAAAGAAAGAGCTTAAACTAAAACTGAAATTTGGGGTCTTGCGCTCCTTTTCTGGAAGATGAATGACACACGAATCTTACTCTCTGGAGTAGGACAATATTAACATGTAATATCACCTCTAGATATTGCAGAGTCCCACATATCGCATATGGAGAAGCATTTTAATGGTGGTTAAATGCCACAATATTAGATCTATCACTACATATACTTATCACAGTGATCAAAATGTAAAGCGTTGATATAGAAAATTTATATCTGTTTAAGATGAAATCATGAATAAATCACAAATATATTTTCATATTATATTGTTACATATATAGACACTTGTTTTATGAGAAAGCATATTCAGAGTTTTTCTTTTATATTTTCTCAAATATTTCCTTCAAAAACTAGTGTATGATTATATTCTTCCACTGGAAATGTCCTGGATACTGTTTTGTTTTGCTTTTTTTTCCCTTATTCTCCCTAAATGTGAGTATATCGTAAAAATTTGCTTTGGCAAATAACAATGGACCACTGACATTTTATTTTGCATTATTTAATCATAAGGAACTTAACTGTATGTTTAGTCCACTGTTTATATTTTGCAGTTCCTCTCCCTATTTGTATATTGAGGTCTTTTCATGTTAATGAATTTAGCCAGCTACCTTTCACATTTTTCTCAAGTTCTTATTTGTCATCAACTTTTCTGTAATTATTTTATTTAGAATAATTGAATTTTATACAATTAAAGCTTGAAGATAGTAATTAATTTTCAGAAATAGTTTGGTTTTTCCTTAAGGACTATTAATATACATTCTATTAACTTATGATTCATAAACAATTAATTGCTTACATTTACATTTCTTGTAAAGTAAAATTATAGAATGTTGGGCCAAATTTACATAAATAACAGAAATCTACTAACTTTTGTGAATTATCAAATAAGCCAGCAAACATGTTTAAAACTGCAGACGATCATATCACAAAATAACTGTCCATTTATCTTGACAAATGTAGTTCAGTACCAAATCTTCAATGATGTTTCAGGGTAGACTAGTAAATTTCTTGTAATATATTTTGTGAAAATGGTTTAGTGTAAGTGATAATCAGGTCTCACTCTAGGTCTCAGCTAATGATTTGGTGTTGAGTAATTGGGGGAGACTGCTGGATACTCAGTGAGAATTATAGGGTTTGCAAGCTTTGGAAATTACACTTCATAAGTTTTGCTTAACAAGGGGACTATTTTATCTCTCTTTGAGTGGGATGTCATTTCATGACCATTTGTAATTTTAAAAGCTTATAGTGAAACTTGAGTGTCAGTGTTACTGAATGTTAATGTTAATGAACAAAAAGAACAAAATAAACCTAGTTGCAATAACTAATATATCTATGAGAGCAGGTAAAAAGTAACAATAGACAAAGTATATGTAATTACATGATCTAAAAGATTTTATGTTCAACACCTATTTAATTTTTCTGTGAAATGAAGTTTTGTCCATTTAATTCCACTTACATGAAATAAAACATTTGCATGAGTTTAGATATATTAGCAGGAATTCAGAAAGAAAATAATTGGAAAAAATAATATTGGTCCGCATAGCCTTTTTAAGAAAAGCATTTTGCAAGGTATGCCAGGATGCCAGGATGCCAGGATAAGCATTCCCACATGATTGTGCACACGATTCTAAAAGAACACAGTTTAGCCATAAAGCATTTTTAATGTGGCAAAATTAGGATGGAGGATAACAACAGATTGATGAATTTTACATTGTACTAGAAAATAGCACATTCTGAGGACTCTGGTTTTCATTTGTCCTTTTCCCTCTATCATATGTGTATTTAAAATATCATTGGGGCTGGAGCAGTGGCTCAGAGGCTGAAGTGCTTGCCTAGCATGCACAAGGACTCAGGTACAATCCTTAGCACCACATATACAATTAAGTGTCAGATAAACAAAGGCCAGATTAAAAAATAAATAAAATTAATCTCTGTTTCATTTTCTCTTTCTCTTTTTCATATATATATATATATATTATATTATATATATACACACACACTAGTTTTTAATAAAAAATAGAAAAAATTCAAATTTCCTTCCCTTTTTCAAACACATATATCCTAGATCTCTCTTTCGAGTTAATGACACAAGGATTCTTCAATGAAGCTTTCCCTTCTCCTCTCTTTTCTTTTCCTTTCGTTTCTCCTCTTTTCCTTACCTCTTATTTTTTCCCCTGTTTTGACCTGATTTACTCTTCTGTTCTTTCCTTTTCATTTTTTCATGCCCTGACTACCTGAAACATGTTAGGATTCAAGATTGCAAAGATCTGTGCATCAAAGAAGGATGAATGAACAATTGCTGCCCTTAAGAGGTCACTGGACACAGGAAGGATCCTACAGTCAGATTTGCAAAGAGTGTATTGTTTTGCCAGCGTAACTGTGAGAGTACTTTTTTTGACTCTCAGCTTTGTCTTTGTGAGAGGCTGAATGTCTGTCCATCCTGGATATTGGGAATAGTGGAAATAAAATGCTTTGCTTAAACTATAATTTTAGCAAGTGCTTTACTTCTCTCCATCACTTTAACCTCAGCAGATTCTATACATAACCTCTTTCAAATAAGAGAATACAGAAATATTAAAATTTCAGCAATAGATGTAAAAATTCCAACTCAATGAGAATTAATTTATTTTAAAGCAATCCCTGAGTATGAAATATTTTCCCATGTACAATGTTGACATTTGATCATGTTTGATTCAAAAAAATCAGTGACACAATGAAAAGATGCTAATTCCACTATTAGAGCATTGAGCTTTTTTTTCCCTAATTTTCTTGAATGTGTTAATTGTTGGTGAGGAACAGACACACTTTTTGTTGATGTTGTTTTGTGTTCAGTTTTGATCTCTTTTACCAGTTTGAAAGGAAGCAAAAGCGACTATTATGGTTTGGATGAAAAGGTGTCCCCCAAAGCTCAATACGTGAGACAATGCAAAAAGAGATGAGGTGAAATGACTGGGATATAAGAGCATTAAACCAGTGGGTGAGTTAATCCCTGGATCGAGGTTAACTGAAAACTGAAGGCAGGTAGGGAGTGACTGGAGGAGGTGGGTCATTGGGTCATGGCTTTGGGGTATATATTTTGTGTCTGCCATGGAGTTTTTCTCTCTCTCTGCTTCCTGGAGCCACACCTTGACTTACTTCCCTCTGCCACATTTTTCCGTCACAATGTTCTGCTTCACCTCAAGCCTCAAGGAATGGAACTGACCTTCTATGGACTGAGTCCTCTGAAACTGTGAGCCCCTCAAAAAACTTTTCATCTTAAAACTGTTCTTGTTAGGTCTTTTTCTCACAGCAGCAAAAGCTGACTAAAACAGTGACCACTGAAACCATTTTCACTAATTTTGTTGTTTAGCAAGTTAAACATTTAAAAATGGAGATAGATAAAAACAGGGTTTTTAAATTGTATATTTTAAGCTAAACATAGATTAATGTATTTTATTTCAGCAGTATTAGGTATTTGATTTAGAAATATATTTTTTATATTTATGATTATTTAGCCTTCTGTATCCAAATGTTTGTGTGTGTGTGTGTGTGTGTGTGTGTGTGTGTGTGTGTACAGAGAGACAGACACTATGAACAAGATATTAACTGACATTAAATAGTATTGAGGGAATAATGATCACTTTTAAAAATATGTCTGCTTGTTAATTATCCCAATTTGAAAATAGTGTTTACCTCACTGCTATGGAATTAATCAGACTCCTTTTTAAAATGTGAAATGATATCCCCCCACATCTGTTAGTTGTACACAAAATATAATTCATTTTGTCTTTGAGAGGAAGAATAATTCCACCATAGAATTTTGGATTATTGTATTACACTTCGTTACTTTTCTTTTGTCTGATTTCATTGTTTAGATATGATGGTCATCTATAATTTTTACAGTGGATACATAAGGCACTCAAAATTCAGAAAATATTACTTATTTTTAAAGAAGCAAGAAGCTTTTTCTCTCACTAGTTAAAAATATTGTGACATTAGAATAAACACATCCAATCTACCATCAACTTACATACACATATAGAAAGGAAAATCAAAGAAGCTTTGCTGAGCTTGCAGAAAGCAAAAGCCTACTCACAGATACAAGTCTTTCCACAGACCTGGGAGGCTTTTCTTTCTTTGAAAAACCTTTAAGGAACAAATGATATGGGAAGAATAGTTGTTCAGCCTACATATGAGCATGTCTTTTATTTTTTTCCTTGAGAACATTAAGAGAAAAGATTAATTTCATATGATTCTATCAGATCTTGCTAGTTTTATGATATTTTACGATTATCTTTATGTGTGTATAATCTGAAATATAGATGAAAAATTATCTTTCCTATTTCATTAAATGAAATTTTTGTTAATTATTATACATTAGTGTTTTTTTAAAAGAGAGGAAGAGTGTAAAAGAGAGATAAAGAGAATCAATTTTATTTATTTTTTCATCTGGCCTTTGTTTCTCTGACACTTAATTGTGCATATGGTGATGGAACTTGAACTCAGGTCCTTGTGCTTACCAGGCAAGCACCCCAACCACTGAGCCAGCACTCCAGCCCCTTATTATACATTTTTTTTAAAGAGAGAAGGACAGTGAGAGAGAATCAATTTTTATTAGTTTTTCACATGGCTTTCGTTGCTCTGACACCTAGCTGTGTACATGGGTGCTGGGGTTTGAACCCGTGTACTTGTGCATGCCAGGCAAGAGCGGTAACCGCCGAGCCACCACTCCAGCGCCCCCTTATTATACATTTGGAAAGGAAGTGTTTTCATTCACTCATTCAAACCATCTGTAAAACAAGCACAATTAGGTTCTAGTAATAATTGGTAAGGATGTTATTATTATGATCCTCTAGGAACTCAACATTTGTTCCTTACTTAGCAAATTATTTGTCATTCCAGATCCTTCAGCATGGAAAAAATGACCAGACAGTATTTCAGTATATTAATTGTGGTTATGTAAAGTATATGTTTTGCTTCTAGTTCTTCAGTAAATTAATCATTTTATAAATAATTGTACATTGTTATGAGTGACCATCATCTTTGTTGAAGCTATTGGTTACCCGGCATGGTGGTGCATACCTGTAATCTCAGTGACTTGGGAAGCTGATGCAGGAGGATTGCAAGTTCAAGGTGAACCTCAGCCACTTAGCAAGACCCTGTCTCAAAATAAAAATATAAAACAAAAAGGACTGGGGATGTGACTCAATGTTTAAGCATCCCTCGGTTTAATTCCTGGTATTAAAAAAAGGCAGTTGTTACAGGTCACTGCACATTTTTTATTCAGTTCACAGACAACAAACTACATGGTTGTGTCCCTTCATTCCCAGAGATAGAGATATACTGTAATCAAAATACTTGCTTATATTTTTTAACTCTGTTATCCTAGACCAATTTTGGCAGGCTAATTTTGTTGTTAAAGATCATACAACTTCTAGCAGCTTTTTATTTTTAGAAAATATGACATTATACATGCAATGGAAAACATTAAAGTTTGAGACTAATAGTAATGGAATGATATATAGGTAGTATGGCAGAATTGTTAGTGCACCATGCAAATAACTTTGCAGGCTTCACATCAAACATAAGTGGACTTTTAGAAGAAATAGCTGATCCATGGAATATTGACACTATAGCTATTTGAGAATTTAGATAAGAATCCAGAGAAACATAATAAAGGGGAACTTCAATATAAAGGAAAATGGTGATGATGAAAAAGATGATGTCCCAAAAGTGACATATGCAAAAAAGGTAATTAACAAGTGAATTCTTAGAGTAAGATGACATTAAAAGAGCAAGGAATAAAATGCTGAAACTGGATCTGGAGATAGAAATGAGTATGACTGTTCAGAAGCCATAGAAAAGATTACTTGATATTGGAACCAAAGACTATTTACATTTTTTAAAACAGGTACAAGCATTAATTTCTTTAAGACTTAGTTTCCCTAAGTAATAAAATCTATTATCAGAAATTATCTTGATATGAACAGATCAATGTTTTAAGAAACCCTTGCTATAGCATTACATTAAATTTTTGATTGGTTCAACATAATCTTATATAATTAAGGGATTCATTGCTCCACTTTCATTCATGCATAAGTAATCGCAGAAGAGCTTAAACCAGATCCTTGTCCAGGATCTTCCCCGCTTCACCCACTTCCTAATGTCATATCTCTTCTGTAATCCCCCATGTTATAGGTATAAAGACCATATACATGTATTTTAATCATTGAAATTGCTCTATTTATATGCCTGCCTGGGTATATTTGGGCTTCTCACAGACATCAAGTGAACACCCCCCCTTTTCCCTCTTTCACCTCACTACCTTTCTCCTCCCTCCAGCCTGAATACATAACCTTCCTGTATCTTATTGTTACTTCAAATTGGGTTGGTCTATTAAATAAACTATACTAACTAATATCCTACCTTAGGTTTTACTTTAGCTTCCACATATGAGAGAAAACATTTGACCCTTAAGTCTCCGGATTTGGCTTTTTTCATTGAGCATGATTTTTCTATTTCCATCCATTTACCTGCAAAAGCCAAGATACTTTTCTTTCTAATGGCTAAGTGGAACTCCATTGTATGTATGTATATGTATACATATATATGTGTGTGCATATATCTATGTATATATACATATACATACATTGTATGTATGTATGTATATGTACATATATTTGTGTGTGTGAGTGTGTATAGGCACATAATCACAGTTTTTGGATCCATTCACCCAATGAAGGACATCTAGGTTGTTTCTATAATTTAATTTAACTATTGTAAATTGAGTTGCTATAAGCATTGATTTACCTATATCTCTGTAATAAGCTGATTCTACTTCTTCTGAGAAAACACACAGGAGTGGGATAGCTGGGTGGAATGGTGGTTCAATCCTTAACTTTTTGAGGAGCCTCCACACTGCTTTCCAGAATGGCTATACCAGTGTGCAGTCTCACCATCAGTGTGTTAATGTTCCTTTTTCTCCACATCTGTTACTGTTTGCAATCTTCATTTTTTGCCAATATGACTGGTGTGAGATAATATCTCAGTGCAGTTTTAATTTCCATTTCTCTTGTTGATAGCAATGTAGAACACTTTCTCATATATCTTTTGGCTTTTTAAACTTTATCTGTTGATAAGTTTTGTTTAGTTCCATAGCCCATTTATTGATTGGAGTATTTGTGGTTTTGGTGTTACGTTTTTGAGTTCTTTGTATACTCTAAACATTAGCCCCCTGCTGGAGAGGTAGCAGCCCATAATTTTCTCCCATTCTGTAGGTTTTCTCTTGACACTCTTGACTAATTCCTTAGCTATGCTTAAGTTTTTCAGTTTAATGGCATTCCACTCCCTGATTCTTGGTTTTAATTCTTTTGCTATGGAAGTCTTGTTAAGGAAGAAGTTGCCTACACCAATGTGTTATATTGTTGATCCTACTTTGTATTCTAATAATTGTATGATTGCTGGTTTAATTCCTAGTTCTGTGATCCATTTAATTTATTTTTTGTTCAAGGTGAGAGAGAAGGATTTAATTTTAGTTGTCTGCTATGGCTGTCCATTTTGTCCAGCACCATTTGTTGAACAGACTGTCTTTCCACCAAGCTATATTTTTCCCCCTTTGTTGAAAATCAGAAGTTAAAGATTTGTGTGTTAGTCTCAGTGTCTTCTATTCTGTTCCATTGGTCTTCAAGACTATTATGATACAATACCATGCTACCATGCTGATTCTGCTGTAACATCTCCATAGTATAACTTCACGTCAGATATTGCAATACGTCATGATTTTTTTTTTTGATTAGTAGTGCTTTGGCTCTTTTGACTTTCATAATGTTCCAAATGAATTTGAGAATTGATTTTTCTGTACCTGTGAAGAATCACATTGGTATTTTGATGGGGATTGCATTGAATCTGTACAGCACTTTTGGCACAATGGCCATTTTAAATATATTGATTCTGCCTAACCAAGAACATGGGTTGTCGTCTTTCCAACCTCTTAGGTTCTCTTTCTTTCTTCAGTTTTCAATAGTTTTAATTTTAGAGGTCTTTTACTTCTTTTGTTAGATTAATTTGCAAGTATTTTATTCTTTTTGAGGTTATTGTGAATAGGATGGATTTCCTGATTTTCTTCTTCAGCAGAGTTGCTGTTGTAGTATAGAAAAACTATTGATTTATGGGTGTTTATCTTATATCCTGCCACTTTGCTGAATTTATTTATAAGCTCTAGGAGTCTTCTGATAGAGATTTTTTTGGGGGGGGCTCTTCTAGATATAGGACTATAACATTGGCAAATAGAGATAGTTTAAGTTCTTCTTTTCCTGTTCAAATGCCTTTGATTTCCTTCTTTTGTCTGATAGCTCTGACTAGGGTTTCAAGGACTATATTGGAAAAGACTGGTAGAGTTGAAAGACTTGTCATGTTTCCAAGTTTAGTAGAAAGGTTTTCAGTTTTCTCCATGAAGTATGTTGGCTGTGGAGTTTTCATAAATGGCCTGTTATTGACAGTTAAGGCTTTCAAAACCATCCTGTGTCAGTTTTGGAATGTTATGTGTCTAGAAATTTGTCCATGTCTTCCAGATTATCTGATTTAGAGGAGTACAGTTTTTCAAAATAGGTTCTAATTATCTGATTTAGAGGAGTACAGTTTTTCAAAATAGGTTCTAATTATCCATGGGATTTCCATGAGGTAAATGGTGATCTCTTCCTTTTCTTTGGTAATTTTGTGGATTTGCTTCATTTCTTTACTTCTTACAGTGAGTTTGGCTAGGGTTCAGTTAATTTTATATAGTTTTTCTAAGAACCAGTTCTTTATTTCTTTGATTCTTTTTATTGATTCTTTTTGTTTTTTATTTCATTGATTTCTGCTCTGCTCTTCATTATTTCCTGACTTCTGCTGGCTTTGAGATTAGCTTATTCTTCCTTTTGCATGGATTTGAGGTGGAGCATGAGCTTATTTGTTTGGAATCTCTCTTGATTTTTAATGTAGGCACTCATTGATATAAATTTTCCCCTCAAGAATGATTTCATGTTGTCCCAGAGGTTTTGATATGTTGCATCTTGATTCTCATTCACTGCTCATAATTTCTTGATTTTGCTCTCATGTTTTCACTTAATAGAATATTATTAAATCCCTATGTAAACATATCTTTTCTTTTATAATTTTGGCTTTTAATTGCTAAATAATGGTATCATTGTCTGTTAGGATACATGGGATGATATCTATTTTTTACTATTTGTTGAGATTCCCTTTGTGAAATAGAATATGGTATATTTTGGAGGAGGAACCATGCACTTCTGAGAAGAAAGTAAACTCATCCAATTTGGGGGTAGAACATTCTATAGATGTTTGTTAAGATCTCTCTCTCTCTCTCTCTCTCTGTTTTTTTGCTTTGATTATCTGTTTATTTGTGACAGAGGAGTTAGTCTCCCAGTATTATCATGCTGGAGTCCATAAATGGTTTTATGTCCTGAAGTGTTTTTCCACATACTTGGGTGTATTGGTGTTTAGAGCATAGATATTTACTATGGTTATCTCTTACTGGTGTATTGTTCCCTTTATTCTGATATAGTGGCCTTCTTTAACCCTTCTGATTAAACTTTGGTTGAAATATGCTTTGTTGGATATAAGTATTACAAAACCAGGTTGCTTTCTTGGGCCATAAACCTGATAGGTATTTTTCCATACTTTCATCCTAAATTTTTGAATATCTTTGACTGTAAGTTGGGTCTCCTGTAAACTGCATATTGTTGGATTATGGTTTTTGATCCAATGTACTAACCTGTGACTTTTGATTGGTGCATTGAGACAATTTGTTTTCAGTGTTCAGAGAGTTATATGGTTGTGGTTCAGAGTCATCGTGTTTTATTAGTTATTATGCTATCTTGGTTGGCTTTTTGATAGTGTGTACTTTTATGGAATTTCCTCTCTGTGAGTTTTGAGGATTGTTTTCTTATTCTTCTATGTAGAGTTTATCGTGAAGAATTCTTTGTAATGCTGATTTTCTACTCATGAATGTTGCAGGTTTGATCTTATCATAAAATTTTCTTATTTCCCCATCAAATTTGAAGCTGAGTTTTCCTGGGTTTTGTATTCTTGGTTGCTAGTTGTGGTCATTCAGAGATTGAAATAATTCCTTCCAGGATCTTCTTGCTTCTAGGGTCTGAGTTGAAAAATCAGAGATGATCCTGATTGTTTGCCTCTCTCTCTGAATGTGATTTGGCATTACTCTCTTGCAGATTTTAATATTCCTTCCTTGTTTTCCCTGTTATACATTTTGAATATGATGTGTCCCAGTGAGCTCCTCTTTTGATTAGACTTATTGTGTGTTCTATACAGTTCCTAAATGAGCATATCTGACTCTATTTTAATATGGAAATTTTTTAGCTATCTCATTGAGAATGTTCTTTATGCCATTCATTTGCAATTTGATTTTTTCTTGTATCCCAAATACACTTTTATTGTTTCTTCTGATTTTGTCCCAGACATTTTGAACATTCTGCTTATGCTCTGAATCTTTTACTTTTCTGTCATCCATTCACTCAAGCTTACTCAGCCTATCCTCATTGTCAGAAGTTCTTTCTTCAAGAGCTGAGGTGCCCTTTTCCATAGAAGTTAGTCTATTTCTTTATGCTCCCCACATGCTTTAATTTTCCAGACTTAGCACTTGCTTTCATTTGTGAGTATATCTTTAAGCAAGATAGCAACTTTAGGTTGTGTAAATAAAATAGCATGAGTCCTTAAAATAATGCAGAGATATTGTGAGACCAGGATTTCATAGCAGTTTATAGCATGTGGTGATAATCACCACAAAATACACGATATTCAGTGAGGTCCTAGAAGGCATTCCAAAAACCCTAAAATCCAAAAATACTAAAAGTCAACATAATAAAGCAGAGTTTACATTGTAAATGATAACTGGCCAATTGGGCTGCCTTTTTGTTGTTTCTCATATTTAAATTAATTTTCATTGATGCACAAAAATAATATATATATATATATATATATATATATATATGGAAAATATGTTTCAATACATATATATGTTTTATAATGTTTAAATGAGGTTAAACATACCTAAATCCTCATTTATCGTGTATTTTTGGTGGGAACTTTAAATCCTTTCTTCTAGCTTTTTGAAATGCACAGTACATTGTTGTTCTCTCCAATCACCCTACAGTATGATTATACACCAACCTAGAACCCATTGACTAGATCATTCCTCCTGACCACCAACCTGCAGTTTCTCTCCTCAGTTTCTGGTAACCAACTTTCTACTCTCAACTGGTTTGAAATCATCTGTCTTAGATTCTAATATGAGTGAGATCTTGTGTTCTTGTATTTCTGTGTCTGCCATATTTCATTGAACATAATGAGCTCAAGTTCCATCCAAATTGCCACAAATGACAGGATTTCATTTAGCTTTGTGGCTGAGTGATATTGCATTGTCTTTAGGTACATGTTCTTTGCCCATTCATTAGTAGATGAATACTTAGATTGTTTTGGTTTCTTAGCTATTGTTAATAGTGCTACAGTAAACACTGGAGTGTAGCTGTCTCTTTGACCTACTGATGTCATTGACTTCACATGTATACCCAATAGTGACTTTGCTGGATCACATGATACTTCTAATATATTTTGAGACCTTCATATGGCTATCTATAATGGCCAAACTAATTTACATTCCCAACAAAAATATGCAAGGGTACCCTTTTCTCCAATCCTCAGGAGCATATTTTATCTGTAGTCTCTGTGATATTATCCATCCTTACTAGAGTGAGGTGATATTTCATTCTGTTTTTTATTTGCATTTCCTGATCACTAATGATATTGAATGTTTTTTCATGTTTATTGGCTGTTTGTATATCTTCTTTTGAGAAATGTCTATTTAGATCTATTCCCCTTTTGCAGATTGGATTATTTGGTATTTACTCATGAATTTCTGGAGTTCCTTATATGTTTTACATATCAATCACTTGACAGATGTGTAGTTTGCATAGGTTTTCTTCCATTCTGTAAGTTCTCTCTTCACTTTGCTGATTGTTTCCTTTGCTGTGAAGGAGCATTTTACTTTGATATAATCCCATTTGTCTATTTTTGCTTTTGTTTCTTGTACTTTTGGGGTTTTTTTCCCCTAAAACTCCTTTCTAAGTCCTGAAACATTTCTGTTGTGTTTTCTTCTACTATTTTCATTGCTTCCATTTTCACATGTAAGTCTTCTAATTCACTTTGGTTTAATTTTTGAAACTGGTCAGAGACAGTGGTCTAGTTTAATTCTGCTTGAGGATAATAAATTTTCCCAGCACTTTTTATTGAAGTGACTATTGTTTCTCCAATACACGTTGGAGAACTATATCAGAACTGAGTTGACTATAGATTCATCGGGTGACCTCTCAGTTCTCTATTCTGTTACAAATATCTGCTTGTCTGTTTTATTTTTCTTTGTTCATTATAGTCTTACATATTGCAGGGAATCATTTTTACATATTCTTGCATACATAGATATTGACAAAGTAAGTTAAGACTGATCCTAGTCCAGGATTTCCCCTCTTTGTCCACACCCCACTCTCATGTCTCCTCAACATTACCCCCATGTTATAGATAGAAACAAGCATATACATGAGTACTAATTTTTGAAATTTCTAAGTTTCTCTGGCTGCCTGTGTATAGTTGGAGTTTTCATGGGAGTAAGAAGTTCCCAATTGCATAGGTAACACCCCTAATTCCTCCCTCCACTCCCTTTCTTCCTCCTTTCTCCCCAACCTTCATAATTATGGTTCCCCCTGCTTATGTGAAATTTTGCCTATGTTGAGATTATTATTTGAGCTTAACTAACTTTCATCCTGTCTTAGATTTTACTCTAGCTTCAAATTATAAGAGAAAACATTTGGTCCTTAAATCTCTGAGTTTGGGATATTTCACTCAGCATAATTTTTTCCTTCCATCTCCATCCATTTGGCTGCAAATGCCATGATATCATTCTAATAGCAGAGTAGAATTCCATTGTCTATATATACAACAGTATTTGAATTTACCTTTTATAAATTGAGCTGCTATAAACATTGATGTCACTGTGTCTCTACAGTACGCTGATTCTAGCTCTTTTGGAAAAAATAACCAGGAGTGGGATAACTGGGTCATAAGGTGGTTCCAACCCTAGATTTTTGAGGAGTCTCCACACTGCTTTCCAGAGTGGCTGTACAGTTTGCAGTCCCACTAACAGTATGATAATGTTCCTTTCTTCCCATAGTCCCTGCATTGTCTGTCAACCTGTCATTGTTCGTATCCTTCATTTTTACCACTCTGGCTGGAGTGAGGTGGAATTTCCGTGAAGTTTTGATTGCATTTCTCTGATTGCTAGTGTTGTAGAACATTTTCTCATTATATTTATTGGCTTTTTGTATTTATTCTGTTGAGAAGTTTCTGTTTATCCCTCTGTTGGAATGTAGCAGGCAAAGATTTTCTCTCATTCTTTAGGTTCTCTCTTGACATTCTTAACTAATTCTTTAGTTGTGCAGAAGCTTTTCATTTTAATGACATCCCATTCATTTATTCTTGGCCTTAATTCTTGTGCTATGTGAGTCTTGTTAAGGAAGGAGGTTTGCCTAAACCAATGTCATGGAGTGTTAATCCTATTTTTTCTTCTAGCAATTGTATAGTTGCTTGTTTAATTTTTAATTCTTTGATCCATTTTGATTTGATTTTTCTGCAGGGTGAGAGATAAGGATCTAATTTCAGTTGTCTGCATATGGCTGTCTAGTTTGTCCAGCACCATTTGTTCAACAGGTTTTCTTTCCTCCACACAATATTTTTGCCCCCTTTGTCAAATATCAGATGGTTAAGGATTTGAGGGTTTATCTCAGTATCTTCTAGTCTGTTCCATTGGTCTTCATGTCTGTTTTGATACCAATACCATGCTGTTTTTGTTACCATAGCCCTATAGTATAATTTCAGGTCAGGTATTGTGACATGTCCTGCTTCCTCTTTCTTTCTTAGAAAGAGGCTATTCTGAATTTCCTGTTATTTCAAATGAATTTGAAAATTGCTTTTTCTATATCCATGATGAATGTCATTGTACCTTGATGGGGATTGTATTGAATCCATACAGATATTTTGGCAGAATGGCCATTTTAATTATATTGATTCTGCCTAACCAAGAACATGGAATGTTTTTCCATCTACTCAGGTTTTCTTTAATTTTTTTTAAATGTTTAATAGTTTTCATTTTTATAGAAATCCTTTATATCCTTTGTTAAATTAATCTGCAAGTATTTCATTCTTTTTGAGGTTATTGTGAATGGGATGGATTTCTTGTTGGGTTTTGATATCAGGGTTATATTTGCCTCACTAAAGTACTTGGGAGTGTTCCATCCCTTTCAATTTCATGGAATAACTTACTAAGGATAGGTATTAATTCTTCTGTAAGGTCTGGTAGAACTCTGCTGAGAATTCATCAGGTCTTGGAGTTTTCCTTTTTAGACTCCCTTTGATTGCAGTTTCAATTTTACTACCTCAGATTGGTTGGTTAACATTTTTTAATGTCCTCCTGTGTTAATTTGGGAATGTTGTATGTGGCTAATTATTTGTCCATTTCTTCCAGGTTATCAGACTTGGAAGAGTATATCTTTTCAAAATAAGTTCTCATAATCCTCTGGATTTCAATTGAGTCAGTGGTGATGTCTCCATTTTTGTCTTTGGTTTTGTGATTGGCTTCACTTCATTCTTCCTCTTGGTTATGTTGGGTAGGGTTCTGTCAATCTTCTTTTTTCAAAGAACCTCTTTACTTTGTTGATTATCTGTAATGTTTTTGTTCTCAATTTCATTGATTTCAGCTCTGATCTTAGTTATTTCCTGCCTTCTGTTGAATTTGGGATTGGATTGTTCCTCTTTTTGTAGGGATTTGTGTTGGAGCATAAGACTATTTATTTGGGCTCTTTCCTGATTTTTGATGAAGGCAATCACTGCTATAAAATTACCTCTTAAGAATGCTTTCATACTATCCCATATCTTTAAATATGTTGTTTCATCATTCTCATTCATTTCCTAGAATTTCTGGAGTTCTGTTCTCATTTCATCTTTGATTCAATCTTCATCTCCAAGTATTTGTGTATTTTCTGTTGTTTTTCTTGCTGTTAATTGATAAGATTATATTATTAATTTGATCTTATCATGGAAGTATTTTATTTCTCCATCATATTTAAAGCTAAGTTTTGCAAGGCATAGTATCTTTGGCTGAAAATTATGTTCTTTCAATATTTGAAAAATATCATTTCATATTCTACTGGCCTTATTGTCTGATCTGAAAAATCCACAGTAATCCTTATTGCCTCTGAATGTGATTTGGTATTTATCTCTTACTGCCTTTAAAATTCTTTCCTTGATTTCTTGAATTTGATTTTCTTGATCAATTCTGATATGGGGGAAATTTTCTTTGGCAATCTCATTGAGGAAGTTCTTTATGCCCTTCATTTGTTGCTCTATGTTGTCCCCTTTCCCAATAACTCTCGGGTTATTTCTTTTCATCTCATCCCATATTTCTTGGAAGTTCTGATCATGCTCTTGTAAGTTTCTTTCCCTATCTATCCTCCTTGCATTCACCATTGCTCAGCTTGTCTTCTTGGTCTGATGTTCATTCTTCAAGAGCTGAAGTTCTATTTTCGACTAAGTTTACTTTGATAGTAATATGAGCTTTTAATCTGGGTGACCATTTTTCAATTCTAAGAGCTCTAATATATCTCTTTTCAGAATGTCTAACTCTTTATCAAAATGGTCTCTCAGCTCCTGAAATTGCTTTCTTATTTCTTTCCTTTTAAATCTTCTTTCAATTCTTTGATGGTTTTAATAATCAGAATGTTGATACTTTGTTCTATGTTTTCATCTAGGATCCTGTTTGTGTACTTCTTGGCTTGAGAGTTGTGGGATTGAGGAGTAGGATTGTTTCCATTTGTCCTCATTTTCAGTGTCAGGGAGTGGGGCCTGAGATCCATCACTTGATAATTCAGTTGGATACTTTATTGATGAGTGTGAAATTTTTGTCTCTTTGCTTATTTGGGTTGGGATACAATTGTATAGTACAGTTCAATGGCTGGCTACCCAACCTGTAAATTATCATGAACCTTTTTGATTTCCAATATCTCAGGAGGTAAGGGATAGAGTCAATATATATAGCCAATGCATACAAAGGTCAGTGTTGATATGGTTACTTTGTGCCAACTATAGCTATTACAGTATTATTTACCACCTATAAGAGCAAACAGATTATTAGTTATCTACCATGAGAGTCCTCAGACTATACTTGGTTTGGAAGCAAAAACCCATTTTCAAATTTGGCATTCACCTGAGTTTTCCAAAACCTCTGTAGGTAAAGGAATTCTAGAGAGTAAAGGGAATGTTATAGGAAGGTAGTGAGGAACTTGTGAAGAAAAAAAGAGGAAGAAACTGAGTTAGTGACTTAGAAGGGGGATGTTAGAAAGCAGAATAAAGTTTCGTTGTTGTCAGAGATGGGGGTAACAGAGGCTCACCACTGGGAGACTCTGCAGCACAAAGAGAATATACACTAGCTTGCAACATCACAAACAGCCACAAATCAAGCCACAGCAATATAAACACAGCACAAGAAGCAAGGAAGAAGCAATGCAAAACAGTCAAACAAAAAAATTAAAAAAGTGGGAGAGTTGGGAGGTATATGAGTTATTGCCACAGAGGTCAAAATATACAGTGGTGGTATATTTTCATATCTGAAATCTGGGTGGAGGTACTTCCAGGGTGAGGTTGCTGGAGGGACTATGTTTTGCTATTCTTAGCTGGAAGTCAGATTCCCAGGAGTCCTCCCAATGTTCTCCTGTGGAGAGGATGCAGTCTTTCACCACCCCTGCTTCCTTTGAATACAGTCTTTTGTCCTTCCTGGGTTGAACCCCTGGCCACTTTTGCGTCTGCTTGCCCAAACTCTTGCTCCACCTCAGCTGGGACCCAGGAGCTGGAAGTCTTATGCATCCTGGAACAGCTGCAAGCAAGTAGAGTGGCTTGCTTGAACTGAGCTCTCCTGCGACAGCTGTCACTCTGGTGACCTGAGGCCCTTTCTTGTCCCAAAGGATGTCACCTGAGGCAGTATCAGCCCCAGTACCATGTGGGGGAGCTGAGAGGAAGAAACCAGCCCAGAAAGACTCATTCTTGAGGAAGTCTCAAATGCAAACTAAAGGGGCCTGAAAGCCAAGTCCCACTTGGAATATACAGGTCCTGTGTGACCACCTCTGTTTTGTTTCCAGGTCTCAGGGCCTGAAAGCTGAAGGGAGCACTGGTCCCTAGGTGCCACTTCCATTACTATGTCAGTGAGGCTGAAGGTAATGTCTGTCCAGCCTGCGAGAACCAGGCAATATCTGTGCTCCAGAGTTGCAGGTCCTTAAAATCGGCCCCACCCAGCCCATGTGGGTGCTACAGAACTGTTTGTGTTGCAAAGTCCTGAAAGTGAACTCCACCCAGAGTGTATAGGTAGGGGGTGGGGGCACAGCCTCTGTTTGAGAGTCATAGGATCAGTAGGAAGACTCTGCCAGGCAAACACAGCCCCCAGGGCAGACAGTCAAAACACTGGAGTCCTGCAGTGGTCAGCTGCCTCATGGTGCAGCCATGGGGGCAACTTCTGATCTGAGCTCATGGCTAGTAGAGCAGCTGCTTGGTCTGCCCAAATGGTAAAGATGACGATCGCCGCAGTTTTCTGTGGCCAGATATTGGTAGTCTAAGTTATTGTGCACTAATGCAGTCCCTGGGTCCACCATGGAGTGCAGCACAAGCCCTTCTGATATCAGAGATCTCTGTGCCAATTTGTTTGTCCTCTGTATGTGTGTAGCTCCCTCCCTCTTCGCCAATCCTGCAAAACAACCACTGGGTGGTGGTCCTTGCAGCCAGAGCTGCTAATTCCATATTTGGCTTTTCTTCTTTTCTTAGTGTATCCAACCTTCTGCATCAAGAAATTTCCAAGCTTGTCTACTAATGAGTTTAGGCAAAAATTTTGCCATTCACTTACCCTACAGAAAGGCACATCTCCCACCGTTTGCATCCCGCTTCGTGGAGAGATTCTACATGCAGCCCTCCTGCCTGTTGCCATCTTTCCAATCCTGTTTGTCTGTTTTTATACCAACACTATGCTAATTGGATTACTGCAGTTTTATAGGGTATTTTTTAGTCAGGTAGCTTCCTTCTCATTCTTTTTGATCAAGATTGCTTTGGTATGTGTGTGTGTGTGTGTGTGTGTAAATTTTTAAATTTTTTCCAGTTCTTTCAGTAATTTCATCAGTATTTTGATAGGGAATATATTGCATATGTCAATTATTTTGAGTATTGATATTTTAGCATAGTGATTCATCTAATCCATGAACACAGGATGCCTTTCCACTTTTTTGCACACTATTCAATTTCTTTCATCCATGTTTTATAATTTTCTTTGTAGAGATATTTCACCTCTTTTATTAAATATATTTCTAGGCATTTTATTATTTTGTATCTATCATAAGTAGTATATTTTCTTGGTATCTGCTTCAGATAATTTACTATTGGCATGTAACAATGCTAATGATTTTTTGCTGATATTTTCTCCTACCACTTTAATGAATCTATTTATTCTAATAGATTTTGGTGGTGTTTTGGGGATTTTCTTTATGTATTATTGTGTCTTCTGCAAACAGTAAAAACTTGACTACCTCCTTTCCAATTTCTATGCCCCTTATTTCCTCCTCTTGCTTAACTACTTTTCCTAGGTCTTCCAGAATTATATTGAAAGAAAGTGGGCATCCCTGTCTTTTTCTAGATTTTATAGAAAAAGTTTTCTGGTTTGCTAATTCATCATAATATTAACTCTTAGCTTGTCTTCTTATCAATGGCCTCTGTGTTGTTGAGGTATGTTGCTTCTATACATGACTGGTTCAGCATTTTTATCGTGAAGGGATGCTAGTTTTTGAAAATGACTTTTCTTCATCCATTGAAATAACTATATGGGTTTTGTTCTTAATTCTATTGATATAATCTATCACATTTATTGATTTTGTATGCAGAGCCATACTTTTATTCTTGGGATAAATCCAACTTGATCATAATGACTAATCTTTTTTTAAGAGAGAAAGGAACAGAGAAAGAGAGAGAGGGAGAGAGATAGAAAGAGAGAAGCAATTTTATTTAGTTTTCATGTGACTTTCATTCCTCTGACACTTCGTTGTGTATGTGGTGCTGGATTTTGAACCACATCCTCGCACATGCCAGATGAGCTCTGTAACTGCTGAGCCACTGCTCCAGCCCCATGACTAATATTTTTAATGTCTTACGGATTCAGCTTATTAGTACTTTTTGAGAATTTTGTAACTATGTTCATTAAGCATATTGGCTTACAATTTTATTTTTTGTTTTTGTTATGTCCTTACCTGTTTTTGATATCAGAGTCATGCTGGTAATGTAAGATCTTTTATGTTAGTTCCTCTTCATATGTTCAGTAGAACTCAGAAGCAAAGCCATCTGGTCCTGGGTTTTCCTTTGATGGGAGACTTTTTATTACTAATGCAGTCAAGTTATTTCTTTGGTCTCCCCTTTTTCAGAATTGCGCAAGACACATTATAAGTGTTCAGCAGCATTGTTTTTGATTGTGGCTTCTCAAAATTGTTTATATGGTCTGGAATCTCTGGGGGATGCTTAAATGTTGGGACTCCAAATCCTATTTTCAAAAGCACTAAAAGGGCTTCTCAAACTTACAGAAGTTTGCCAATTAGTTTTATTATTCTGTCAAGTGCTCACACCATGCATATTTATAGAGCCCTATGCAGACATTTTTTTAAATATAAAAATTTGTTTTGTATACTTATATATTCCAATTTTATTTTTGTACAAATACTTTAATCCCTTAGTTATCCAGAAAAACAGGTCCCAAAATTTGGGTAACTCAGAGAAAGCTTATTTCCTTTGGTTGAAAACATATAAGAACAGAAATAACAGTAGATTCAATGGCAATTGGAGGCTGTATTAAATATGTGTTTATTTTGTGTTAGTTACTGTGGACAATATAAAGAAACATGCAGCCAAGTTACACTGGAGACTCATTGCAAGAGAAGTGTCAAAGCTGATGGAAATGCCAGGAAATAGGTTACTCCCTAAGGAAACCTAGAGCTGATACTTAAATGCTAGTTGACAGATCTGCCATTTAAACCTCTAACTGATCATGATCAAGTGGAATCCTGACTTTAAATGTGAGGTGGAAAAAAAAATGATGTTGGATTTAAACTCTCCGCAGATAATTAAAGTGAGTGAATCACTGAAAACATAATCACCAAACACATTTTTATCAGCTTTTACTGGATACAGATATATTTTTAAAAAAACTCAATGACAATTCTAAGTATAGTCTAATGAAATAGATGAGGATTTTCCCCTAGCGAAAACATAATGCATAAAGCTTTTGTTGTCTATTTAAATCTGCTTGTGTGTCCGTTGCAGTTTTTTCTAGTATTTAGCACTCAAATCTAGTTATAGAAAGCACAAAATGGTAGAGTTTAGGTGAAATAAGTATATATAAGTTATTTGTTCAAAAATAGACACTGAGTTCTTATCTTTCTATGATTTTCTTGAATTAATGAAAATCCCAAAAATTAACAATGGTACCTATGTATATGAAAAGGAGATTTGCAACAGGTGGAAGTATCAGACTGTTGATACTTGATCACCACTTTGATACTGACATTTTAACCATGCCAGGATCCAACAGGCACAAAGGAGTCATCATGCTTGAGCCTTACATACCCTACCATCTGAACAGCAGTCTTTTCTACTCATAATTTACATTTCTGTTATTTTTTCATCATATTAATATAGATTTTGCTGGATAACCCAACCGAATATTAAGCCAGCACAGCCTAATTTTCCTGTCCCTGCCCCATAGGAATCAAACGCAAACAGTGTTGGATAAAATAACATAACAGAAATAAAATTATAAATTTATGATCAATAATTTCAACAAATCCTCAAATCTTGCTTTATAGCACAATACAATAATTAGGAAAGGAACTTTCCAGGGTAATTATGCAAAAGTCTCTTTATCTGTTTATACCCTGTCTTCCTTCCCTTCTGTTAGAGAAGAAAAGAACTTACTATTGAATGTTTTGTACATCTCATGGATTCTTCCAATTAGCTTTTACACATACTAGAATATTTACCAAACATATATCTTCATACTCTGTTCTCTCATTCTCCTACAACTACTTAAGTAACTCTAGTCCCCCTTCTTAGTCAATACTATAGGAAGTTTTCTAAGGTACTATATTTTTCTAAGGTACTATCTCTATTTCACTCTCATTATAGTATTCTCTATGTACTAATAGGAATGATAACTGCCTGCTACAAAAAAGACCCCAAATTAGCAAAAGCTTAAAAGAAGATGAATTATTTATCTATCATAAAAATGGGAGCTGGAGTAGCAGCATCCTCCTGATAAAATATGAAAATCCATTTTCTGTTGCTCTTACTGCTCTGATATTCATGTTATCTTTCTCTGTGTGATCAAGGATAATTCACTGTGTTGTCCACATTCTAGGTACCAAATTCTAGGAAAGGTGTAGTAGGAAGTTCTGCTATATTATCTATAAGTTAGCAGCATGATAAAATTTAGCTGAATTTAGTTGGGGTGATTTTGGCTTCATTTGGCAGATGCACAGCTAAAATTGGAAGTGTCTTTTTTCTGTAGGAGGAGAATGGATATTGGGGGTCACAAAATAGAATCCCATAAGCACTCGATTTTATGTTTCATCACTTCTCCAAAGTAAATTACACTATGTCAGCAATCATGTCTATGAATCTAAAGTCAGTTGGAATTTTCCATCCTTCCCTTATAACATCTCTCAGCAACAACTGGGTGATTATTAATTCTCTTTTTGAAATATTCTCTTAGCTTGACTTCTTTATCTAGTAGTTTCCTTGTTTCCTCTTATTTCTCTGTCATACACTTTGGAGATTCACTTTGTTTTAAGTGCTGGAGTTTATTATGGGTAATACTACTAGACCATTCTTTTTTAATTGTCACTGCATTTTATCTCTATTGAAAAACTCATTTATATATCTATTTTCAAACACCACCTGTGAATAAGCGTTTTGTATAAGTTCATCTCTTCTATTTGCCCAGCTAATTTATACCACAATGAACTTGAGCCTTTTCCAGTGCTCCCAACACAGTTAATGGCATCAATATGTTCCTAGGTTGAATAACACTCTCTAACATAGTTGCTAGTAGAATTTTGAATTTGAGTCTTTGAGAAAAGATTGGTGCTATGAGAAGAACAGGTAAGATAATAAATTCAGCTTTTGACAGAATAAGTTTAAACTGGAAAACCTAGGTGAATATTTCTAAAGGTTATCTGGAAGAATGATTCTAAATGCACAACCTAACAGTGAGAATTGTAACGCAAATATAGGTTAAAAATGCCAACAAAGGTGGAATTAAGAGACAGGAAGAACTTTTCGGAATGCTTCCAGTTTCATTGCATATGCTAGCTACAAGTCATATGGCCTGGGTTGTCATAAAATATTGGCTATTTTATGGCAAACTCCTTTTATCACTTCTGACCTCAATGGCCTCACAAAGTCTCTTTTGAGTGTGGTTTTCAGAATTTTCACTATTCTGCTCTTCATATGGGAAGAGGCTTTCTTGTCTGTGACATCCCATTATTTTCTCTATATAAGTCCAGTTGTTAAAGATCCACTTTCTAATTCTTCTGAGTTTTTCAAATGAATGTTCAAGACAATAGAGGAAGATTTTTGAAGTGCACATTATCCTCACCTGAATGTATACACTGCTAATTCTTATACATTTTTTCCATTTTTATCTATATACATAGGCAGAAATTGTCCTTTGATGTCATAGATTTTGACAGTCACTTTACTGCAGTAATATGAGACCATTAGAAACAGAGTAGGAAAAAAATGATGAAGTCTTAATTCATCTGTGAATATCAGCATTAAAAGATTAAGAGCATCATGTGATCACCTTGAATTCATAGCAAGACTCCCAACCTGAAGTTCCTTGGCAGCTAGAACATGTCATGTCATTTTAATTTCTTCAACAATTAGTCCATTATCTGACACATAGAAGGCACTCAACAATTTTAGTGGTCTGAAATGAACTGTGATAATAAAATGTCTTATATCTCACCAAGAAATAGACATAATTCGAAGTCAAATTTCTACTAAAATGGGAAAATAAGTTATCTTTTACCTTCATTGAACCATTACTTAAAATTCAATAAGAATTGGCAAAGATTTTAAAGGTCATGAAATAAAATATTTATATGATTGGCATTCATAAAGTGAAATCCTGATACTAGTATTTCTTTGGAGAACATAACTGAAACACACACACAGGGGAAAAAATGAAACAAAGAAACCCCAGCATGGACAACCTGCTTTCAACCATTGCAAAATTGAAGGGAGTCTCTTGCTGTTCAACAGAGTACCACACAATTTATCACGATTATTGTAGCAATTGTGTCTGCCTTTAGGGAAAATCCAGAGCAGGACTGGGTATTATACTACCTCAGCATGATCTCTGCAGCCAAATATATCACCATGTGGCAGGGTGCCATGCTAAAACAAACTGCCCTGCACAAGTCTGAAAAAATGATAACTTTTAATCCCTGTAAGATGTATCGTCATATAACACTTTAACTGTTTTCCATTCCCTGGTTTTAAAGCAATTATACTGTAGGCTGCAGGGCACATTGTTAGATGCATTTTTCTGTCCTCCAAACTTTTCTTTCTCTGTTGAATATTTTTTCCAGCATGAACATTTTCTAAATTGCTATGGAAACTTAGTATAAAGCACAGAAGTTATAAAAGCAACTAGAAAGTACAGATTTTGAAGCAAAATAAGAAAGAACAGCTTTCTCTTGGATTCAGTTATGAAGACATAACCCCCTGTTCACATACATGCACCCTACTGAAAATTACTTGAATGTTATTTTGGTGTATCGCAATGAACTTGAATTATGAAACTCTTCACTAGATTGATGACCTTTATGCACAATATTCTTTGCTTAAGAATTCATAAATTCCTCAATATCATGATAATAAATACTTTTCCCCACAAAGTAAGCTATAATTTTCTAAAGTATTTGTGGATTCCCATTAAATCCTTTTTTTTTTTAAAGGAGAGAAGTAAGTGAGAGAGAGAATCAATTTTTATTGAGTTTTTCACATGGCTTTCATTGCTCTGACACTTAGTTGTGTACGTGGGTGCTGGGGTTTGAACCTGTGCACTTGTGCTTGCTGGGAAAGCACCATAACCACTGAGCCACTGCCCCAGCCCTCCCATTGAATCTTTAATGATACTATACAGAAAGAAAGTCACATAAAAATCTAAGTACATTTCACTTGAGTTACATTTTTACAGTCATGTCTTCTTTATCAAATAGACAAAAAATTATAACAGCTCAAGTAGTAGTGAAAAAATAAGGCTTCTTTGAAACATAAAAGGGAGAAATTGCCTTCTCTAATTCTTGAAAGAAAAAGACAACTGCTTGTTTCTTCTTTCAGCTTCTTGGTTATCTCAAACTTGTGACTCAGCACAAGTGAAAGTTAATTACATGCCAAAACCCTTTGAGTCTCTTGTAATAAGTTGACATGGAAATATTCCTGCTCCAGGAGAAAGCTTAAATTAAATGAGGCCATCAGTTTGAAAGTAGGAAAGTAGGTGAATCTATTAACCTTTGAACGCTACTGGTAAATCCATCTGTGTATTGTCTACTGATTTGTACCTTCTTCACTTCTTCAGTCTCCTTCAGTTTCCACAGCTTTTTTTGTTCCCCACTGGGGGATTGAATCTGGAGCAGCTTTACCACTGAGCCACCACATTCCTGGTCCTTGTAACATTTTTATTTTGAAGTAGGCTCTCAAGTGGATCACAAATGGCCTCCAACTTGTAATCCTCCTGCATCAGTCTCCCGAGTCACAGGAATTACAGGCATGTGCCACCACTCTCAGAGACAGTTTCTATAGCTTTGTAGCTCTTTATAGGTATTTTGTTATTATTCATTAATTTATTCATTTGTTCAAAACAGAATTGAGCACCTTTAAGTGTTCTGTGTTGGGTGAACCAAGGAGTCGGGATACATAAATTGAACACATAAATAAAAAAAATACTAAGAATTGTGATATATTCTTTGAATGAAATCCCAGAGTAAAAGCAGATAAAATAATAAAAGAATATACTTGAGCTTGGGTGTTTTGGGAAAGCCTGTAACGAAAGTGTAGAAATGTTTCTGTTAATGGTTTCAAAGGTACTATTTTCATCAAAATGCAAACATACTTTCTCTGAGTGCTAAATCAGGATATTGTACTTTCAAAGATTGCCCAATTTATTAATTTTTGCCATGTTTGCTATCTCCCTTTGTTTTTGGAGGAAAGGTTACCCCACATCCAGGGTTAGAGAGAAGCCCTCAAGGAAAAGCAAAATGGCTACCATCAGAGTGAAATTTTATTTTCCCTAGAGATCCATCTTTCCTTGACTAAGGTTGTAGTACTACTGCTTTTATAGTTATGCAGAACATTTGTCACACACCAGGTAAGGTATTTTTTGTACATTTCTAAAAACAGGATGAACAATATTTCTCCAAATGAGCACTCCTTAAATTTTGAGTCTTACTGATAATGTCAATTGCTACTCCACTCAACAACAAGAAGAAACATTACTTTATTATAGATGCTCAAACTATATATCTCTCAACTCCAAAATCTAAGCTCAACAATATTAGTATATTGCTCATAAGGGTTGAGAGATAAAGGTTATCATAGATGCCATCTGTCCACATCAGTTGTTTTCACACAATAAAGGACAGTCAGGCAGGACTGAAGGTTCCCTCTTTCTCTTTCAAAAAGGACGTCATATTAGATTAATATCTGGACAGTGACCTGTATGGGATTCTGTTGAAAAAATGTTTTGGGATCCACAGAAATATGAAATTGCAAAATTGTTTCATTATATTGCTATTTGTTTAAACAAATAAAACAACTGATACTAAGATTAAGATATCTTTTCCAAACTCAGAAAAGTACTCTGTGCCTATAGCATCAGTAACTGCTTTTTCCCTTCACACATTAATTTTTAATTTGGCTCAAGATCAATTTTTACCTGTAGTCAGTTCATTTAAAGTCACACATACAAAAATGATACAAGGATGGAAATACAAAATTTGTGTCCAAATTGAATTCCCCTTTTCTTGGAGGTTAGCATTTTTAATCTTGTGCAGGCTCTCAGAATTATCCCAAAATAAAATGCTTCCAATAAGGCACTATCTCATTTATACAAAGACAACACATACATTTCAGAATGCAGCCAAATATACTTCTATTAAAGCCCAGAGGCAGAACCAAGGGAAGCAAAAAGATAGCTGAATGCAGCCATCAACTTGTTTCATTGTGCTTTTAGTCTTTCGAAAGACTCAAACTAATTAAGAGCACTCAGCACCTGTCAGAGACTTTTAAACAAGAATGGGAAAAGATCTAGTTAGAATGTTGTAGTATAGAAATTTTAAGAGAATGCCCCAGGGGCTGGAGTGTTGGCTCAGCGGTTTTGGCCCTTGCCTGGCAAGCACGAGGACCCGGGTTCAAACCCCAGCACCACGTACACAACTGAGTGTCAGAGCAACTAAGGCCATGTGAAAAACTAAATAAAGTTGTTTCTCTCTTTCTCTGTCTCTCTCACAGTCCCTCTCTCTTTATTTAAAAAAAAAAAAAAAAAGAGAATGCCCCAGACTGACACCAGAAACACTGCCTGGCAATTCAAGAGAAGACAGCTTATTGAACACAGTAGCTAAAATCGCCAAGCTTGTGACAGTGTAGTGAAGAGTTTACCCTTGATAACCTCAAGCAGCTATTTGTTCCGTTACAATCAGGAAATGATAATAGATGGAGACATGGTCACTGCTATTTAGACCTTAGAGCATAGGAGACCATGAATCTGAATCTGCCTTCAGTCAAAGGTTTATTATGGGATCAGGAAAGACAAATATTAAGTTAATGAGGTGCATTTTTGATAAGATTATCAAAATTTTGACATTGAACTGACCATAGTTATTAAAAATTAATTTGAATTAATATATATTTTCTAAATAAAATTTTTATTTATATATTATCTTGAATATTTTTAAAATTTTATTTCTACAGTGTTCCAATGTTTATTTTATTATTTATATGTTATAAAAATTGATTTGTTACCATAAAAGCAATTTTTTCCTTATTTTTTATCCCTGCTACTTTTTAAAGATTTAATCTTATTACTTTCCTTGCTACCATTCTTAAGCTACACTGAAGTCAATTTCCAAGATGCAAATGCACTCTTATTGCAAAGTAATTCCTTCCCCACATAAATATTTAAAATATCTTGGTCTTGATTCAGTTTGATTCTTAATCCATTATGAAACATTTTTCAACTTTCTGTGCATGAACCAGTTTTTCCTGAATGTTCTGTTCCATGGCTCTAGATTTTTCTTTTTCACCTCTTCTAATCTGTTTCATTAATTCCTTATCTACCACATCCTCATGTGTAGATTTCAGAAATAATTCCGCTTATTGCTGTACCTTGCAAATCTCAGGTAAGTTCCTATATCTGTCTTGTTTTGAGCCTCAGTTTTTTTTTTCTCCAGTGGATTAAGGGTAATAATAGCTGATTTTTTTCACATAATTGTTGGAATCCAATGGAGTATGTGTGAAATTAAATAATAAAGTTTAACCATTTATAAAGATAAGTTGACATATCTCCAATCACTTAGAATCACCTCAGCAAAGGTATGCCTGTCATGCAAACTAGATGAAAACCTCTACTGAAGCTCTGTTCCTGGTTGCCAGAAGATGCTCTTTTTGTGGATGAGAGGCTGGATGACAGGGCCTAAACAGAGGCCTCGTGGAGAAAGACCAAGAGATAGAAAAGCACAGAATCCAACGATACCACTGAGCTCCTTAAACCAGCCACATCCTTGGGTGCTTTAGTAATACGAAAAAATTGTTTTCTTTAAACCTATTTAGCTTTAATTTTAAGTTGCCAAGTGATAATTGGCTGATACCAATTCATAGTGGATTAGTGATTTCACTTATATCATAATATGAGTGATGGTTTTTATTTGCATGACTATATTTATATTATAAAAATACAAGAAGGCATGGTGTTGCATGCCTGTAATCCCAGAAGCTAGGGTGGCTGAGGCAGTAGGATCACAAGTTCAAAGCTAGCCTCAGCAACTTAATAAGGTCCTAAACCACTTAGTGAGACCATGTCTCCAAATAAAAAATAAAAAGTGGGCTGGGAATAGCAAGTGTTTAAGCACCCCTGGGTTCAATCCCCAGCGCCAAAAACAAACAAAAATAAATAAATGCTAGACAGATATAAACAAACATATAATCACAAAACTTTCTGTAATTAAACTGAATCTTTGATGTCAAACATCTCAATCCCCACGTCCTCACCTTCTGGGTTGCTTACACATATATATCCACTTGGAGTGTCAGCCATCTTCCAGCAATTACTCTCTGTTGATATATAAATAAATCACTATGCACACATCAAACATCATTTCGCTTTTTGTGAATCCTGTCTGGCCACTGTAAAAATGAATATCCTCGCTTTCTTCCCACTGTTCTATTTCTACCTCTTTTATGGTTACTCTTTGTTTAGATTTTCTATATGCTTTTCAAATCTCTGACTAAAGTGCAAAACTTTTTGAAAGCAAAATTTTGTACTCGTCTTTGTAGCTTTTGTAATTCCCAGAAAATAATTTGCAGATAGCTATTGCTTTGTCATCATTGATTTGATTGAATTATTTCCTTAAGGAAATTAAACGTTGTTCTTTTTTTTTAAAGAGAAAGGAGGGGAAAGAGAGAGAGGAAGAGAGAGAAAGAAAGAATTGATTTTAATGTAGTTTTTCATGTGGCTTCCTTTGTGTAATTGGAGCTGGGGTTAGAATCCGAATTCTCTCCATGCCAGGGAAGCACTATAACAACTGAGACACTGCTCCACTCATTATTATTTTTATTTTTTTTAAAGAGAGTGACAGTGAGACTGGGGTGGGGGTGCAGGGTGAGGGGGAGAATCAATTTTATTTACTTTTTCATCTGGTCCTTATTGCTCCGACACCTCATTGCGTATATGGTGCTGGGGTTGGAACTCTCATTCTCACACATGACAGGTAAGTGCTATAACTGCTGATCCACTGCTCCAGCCCCTGTTATTCTGTTCTTTTTCTTTCTTTCTTTTCTTTCTTTCTTTCTTTCTTCCTTCCTTTCTTTCTCTCTCTCTCTTTCTTTCTTTCTTTCTTTCTCTCTTCCTTTCTTTCTTTCCTTTTTAAGAGAGACAGACAGTGAGAGAGAGAGAGAGAGAAAGAGAGAATTAATTTTTATTTAGTTTTTCAGGTGGCTTTCTTTGCTCCAAAACTTCATTGCATACATGGTGCTGGGGTTTGAACTTGCATACTTGTGCATGACAGGCAAGTGCCATAATCACTCAGCCACCACTCCATAACCCCCCACCTCCATTATTCTTAATATGTTTAAAATTTCCTCTTTCTATCCACATGAAAATCAAGAGGATAATCTTCCCTTTAACAATAGAGAAAGTACACTAGTAGGAAAACATCTCTGATGCTAGAGATTTGTTCTGTTCAATTTTCAGCAAAGTAAAATCAATTATATTATGCTTCCCCATTGGGGTACAATGCTGCCTGAACACAATAGCCATCACTGTCTTTGTCACAGGCATGTCTCCAGTTTCTTGCATAGTTCTTAGTACATGGTGAGCACTTAATGATGAAATTAGTTAAAATTTGTAATGCAGTGAGCCAGGAAATACAAAGTTTCAATACACCAACTCTTGCCTAGGAGAAATGAATAACAGGAATTCATATGAATGACTGAAAAAAATGCTTTTGGGTGGATGTTTCCCAAATGCATGGGAAACAACCAGATGTATTTCCTGGCAATCATTGATCACTGAACTCCGATATTTGTCTGACATATGGATGGCCAGAAAAAAAGATTACTTTAAACCACCTCCATTTCAGTAGAATGTCCTTTGAAAAAGTTCTTGACGATAGCTATTTGTCAGAATGAGCGGGACAATATAATTTTCAGGAAGTGCCTCTAAATGAAGAGGCTCTTATCCTACCTTCTTCTGTTCCCTGCTGGTTTGCTGGTTGTTTTGTTAACATAATCCCTGAAGGAGCTAAAGCATTTGGGTCCAGAAAATGATTTTAGAAATGGAAGACATGCATGCCAGTAGCACAAGATAGAAAGAGTAGTAGTGTTTCTAAAATCTTCAAGAAGCAAATCTACCATACCAATTCTGGGAAATTTACATATAGACTACTTTGAGGAAGAATCTTAGTGACTTTTGTGCTGAATATCTGTGAACAGGTAATTTGCAATGAATTTTATTAATTTATTCCTTGCAGCTCCAGAAGATGAGATGTTCAACATCAAGGTACCAGCATTTGTCAAGGGCCTTCTTTCCACACCATGACGTGCTAGACAGCAAGAGGGTGAGAGAGAAAGAACAAAAGTGGTGAACCAGCCCACAAGGAAGGAGCTCTCACAGTGTAGACATTTCTTAAAGATCTCAGTTTTTAATACTCTCACAATTAAAATTGAATTTTGACACCAAAACTGAACCATAATAAACTACTTTCGGTTCTGAAAAGCTAGACCAATCTCATCTGAGCTTAGAGCTCAACTAACTTATATTATAAAAAAATACTGTGTATAATCAGATATAGCCATACTTATACATAAAAGAACAGTGAAAGTAGACTTGTGAGAGGCAAATAAACTGCCAGCATCACCATTCATTAGCTCTATGCCTTTGGACAAATTATTTTAATTTGGGTTGGCCTTAGATGACTCAATTTTAAAATAAGGAATTGTGTTACTTGGGTTAACTAATTTTAGAGAAATTAAATTTCTCCAAGCCTTTGACATAGGTGAAAGATAAAGAACCAGAGAGCCAAACGCTAGATTGGTATGGGAAAGAAGTAGCCTCCTAGGAACCTGGAAGACAGAACAGTGAAGCACCATTTCCTCCTTGCTTAGTAATTCTCTCACTCTCTTATTTTGTAAATATATGATTTTGGTTCATGACTGTGAACACTATGTTCCAGAAATACAAATAACTGGCTCTTTAAGTGTGGTTTTACTGTGCCTCTTTGATGAAGTCATGTTCCTGCCATGATATTTAACCTTAGCCCTTATAAGTCCTATGAAAATTGTCCTGTTTAAATAGCAGTGGTTAGGGGCTGGAGTGGTAGCTTGGCAGTTATGGTGCTTGCCCAGCATGCAAGAGTACACGGAATCAAACCTCAGCACCTGACACAACTAAGTGTCAGAGCAACGAAAGCCATGTGAAAAACTCAATGAAGATTGATTCTTTCTCTCTCTCTCTCTCTCACTGTCCTTCTCTCTTTAAAAAATTTTTTTAAAAAAGATATCTATCATCAAACCGGTGATTCATCTTCTACTTTAAAAAAATTGTAAATAAATAAATAAATAAATAGCAGTGGTTAGAGGAGATGTCAAATTAGGGTCTAGTCAAGAAGCCTAAAACCAGACCCCAAGATGGCTACCACCCCACCAACAGTGACTCCGAGTCGCTCCTGAGAATCACCTCATGCTGCAAGAGAGCACTCGGATTCCCAGGGTAGGACAAAGCTCCCAGTGTAGGGGAACATTACCCCTTCCCAGCTACTTTCTTAACTCCAGAGGAATAATGTGGCCCATTAACGAATATAAAGGAGAAGTTTGTGGAGCCCGCAAAATCAGCCCCACACCCGGGGGGAGGGGAGCTACTCCAGAGGGGAGGAAATGAAGCAAGTTTCCTAATCAATACCCTAATCTGGCCTCGAACTCCCCTAACTGATTGCTCTTAATTTACATGAACTTGGTATAAATCTCTGGGAATTAATTGCTCACATTAGCGAACTTACAGCTGTTCGTGCCAGCGGCAGCATCCGGCCCGCCATTGTGAGGTTTCCCTGAGGGCAGGGCGGGTTGCTCAGCAAAAAAACAGTCTTGGGGTCTCAGACACCATGGCCAGAAAACTAGAACCTATCGCTCTGAGATTTGGACCTCCCCGAGGGGTCTGTGTGGGGCTGGGATTTACCTCTCCATCTCCGGTCGCTGCTGGTGGAGCCGGGGAAGGAGAGGATTCGACATAAGAGCTTTAACTCAGTCATGGTGAACAGTAATTCTCCACCCATTCTCACGGTTTACAAGAGCTGATATTAAAGTCTTTTAACATAAGTGCTCGTACCTTCTTGCGAGAGCATGGAGCGGGTTGCTCAGCAGCAACTTGGGGCTTCAGTCCCCAAGATCAGAAGTAGAGAAGTTACCACACCCCCCCACCTGGCCGTCTGCCCTGGGGGCTGTGTGGAACTGCGAATCGCCTCTCCAGCTCGCAAACCTCTCTACACACCCCTCTACACACCCGAATAGGAGTCTGTGAACAGAGCTTGCTGCAGCAGGGCACATCCTTCTCAAGGGGATGCTTCAGCCTCTGCAAAAGCAAGCTACATCTCTCTATTAAGGCAAGGTCTGATGTCTGCCTCAGGAAGCTTTGAATGAATGTGGCAGCGTGGGCTTCCCCTTAGTATCTGAGCCCTGTGCATAGCCAAGGCTGCTTAGGCCTTGACCTCACCAGGTGGGCAGCCCCTAGTGCTTGCAACTGAGAACCACATGAGCACTGGCACAATCTTTCCCGGGTTTCAGTCAACTCCGCAGAGCAGCTCTTGGAACTTCTGAAGATCACAAGACACACATAGTGGGTCGCCAGTGATCCTGAGGCAGCGAGTTTTAGACTGGCCACTCTCCTTGGATCAGTCAGAGACCCACACAACTGCACTAGAATCAACTAGATTGTCTAAAGCTTCTGAGCCCCAGTCCCAAGAAATTCTAGAGTGTGGACAGGCAGAAAGTAATCATCTCAGGATTACAGCCCAGGGGGAGCTGAAATCCATCCTCTCAAGAAGTGTGAAAAGGCAGGTTCTTATACCCCTTTGCAGCAGAAAATTTTGAGGAGATTCTCTAAGAAAATCCAGATCATGGGGTTTACAACCTGCTTTTTCCTGACAAGTTCAACTGTGAAGAATTCCCAGCTAGATGACAGATTTGAACACATCCCCCCATGGTACATATTCGCTGACCTAGAGGGCAAAAAAAACTCAGAACTTTCCCAACTAGTTTTGTGTTGTTTTTTGTGTGCCTCTTGGGTTTTTGTTTTTTCTTTTTTAAATGGGGATCCGGCTGGAATATAATATTTTTAAAGTTTTAATGTTACTGTGTTTTTTTAATCCTTTTTTGCTTTATGATTAATACTGAGTTCGGTGTTCATAAATGTAAATATTTATCTGTGTGCATGTATTGGTGATTGTCTCCTAATTTCTCTGTGTCTTCTTGAACCCAACTGCTATCCCTATACCACTGGGTTCCAACCAGGAAAACATTTTATGATAGCAAAATAGCCTCAGCCTCTGGTGAGTGAAGAAAACCACACCCCATACTAACCTCTTCCTCCTCTGCACTCTGGTTATTCCTAAATATTAGCATTTTTCTCTCATCCTCACCCAAAGTATTTACCCTACCCACACCCCATTTCTATGTTTTCCTTATTCCTAATAGAATAATCTACTCACCCCTAATCCCTTGTTTCACTTTACTCTAAGGCAGGTGTGCTATTATACCTCCCCAATTCACTTCCTTGAGTTCCTAGTCATATCTTTTCCCCACATTCAGAGACCCTGCTATCTGAAGAAATGGACACTCTTCAAAACAGATACTTGCTTGCTATCGTAATATATTGTGATGGCTCTCTCAAAGAAAACTGCTACTATTGGTGCTAGTCATCAACACATTTGTTTTAGTTGAAACAGACCAGTATTTACACCTATAGCCTCTCAAGTTCTCACAGAACAGTCTGGCATATTTAGGTCTATCTTGACCAAATAGCTACCCATCACAACAAAGCAAAGCCAAAAGAAGCTCCAATTATTCCACCAAGAGTAACAAGGTTGAACTACAAGATATACTCTCTGATTCTGAAATTGAGGAAAAGGGGAAATAACTCTCCTCCTCAACCCCACAACTCTCCACCCAAGGATCCCATATCCAGGGCCCTAGATGAAAACCAAAGATATTGTATCAACATTATGATTAGTAATTCAATCAAAGAGTTGAGAGATGAAATAAGGAAAGAGATCAGAGAACAATTTCAAGAGATGAGAGACAAATTTTACAGGGAAATAAGGGAGCAATTCCATGAGATGAAAGATCATCTATACAAAGAAATAGACATTCTCAAAAGAGATGTAGCAGAGCTATCGGGATTGAAAAACATGGTTAACCAAATCAAATCTTCACTGGAAGATACCAACATCAGAGCATACTCCACTGAAAACAGAACTTTAGCTCTTGAAGAACGAGTATTGGAAAATGAAGATCAGCTAAACAATGTCAAATTCAAAGAAGATAAACAGGATAAGCAACTTATATTACATAATCAGAACTTCCAAGTAATATTTGATGAGATGAGGTGTAATAATCTGAGAATAATTGACCTGGAGGAAAACTCCAAACAGCAAACAAGAAGCATCAAGCACCTTTTAAGTGAAATCATAAGCAACAACTTCCCTCATTTTACAATTGATCCAGAATATCACATCCAAGATGCTTATAGAACACCAAATAGGCCTAATGAAATGAGAAACTCACCAAGACATATCATATACAAAATGAATAATAGAGAAATTAAAGAGAGAATTCTAAAAGCAGCTAGAGAAAAGCCCCAAATCACATTCAGAGGCAAACTGATTCAGATCACTATGGATTTCTCAGAGCAAACAATGAAGGCCAGAAGAGATTGGAAAACTATATCTTCCAAGTGTTAAAAAATAACAACTTCCACCCAAATATAATATACCCTGCAAAACTCAACTTTAAATGTGATGGGGAAATTAATACTTCAATGATAAACTCAAGTTAGCAAGATACATGAACACAAAACCTGCACTACAGAATATTCTCAAGGATGTTCTCCATTCAGAAGAAAATGCCAATGATATCCTAAATCCTTAAACAAGGGTGAGTCAATAATCCTATTATACAGAAATTGACTTCCAAGATGACTCAAAACTCTGTAATTGTTACAAAGTCTGAGACTCAGCCTCCCATATCTATCCTAACTTGAATGTGAATGTTCCCAATGCCCCAATTAAAAGTCACAGACTGGCCCACTGGATCAAAAAACAGAATCCAACAATATGCTGCCTGAAAGAGACACATTTGATACTCAAAAACAGACACAGGCTGAAAGTGAAAAGATGGCAAAATGTCTACCAGGCCTGCAGCCCAAAAAAGCAAACTGGCGTGGTGATTCTAATATCTGATAAAATCAATTTCCAACTAAAACTAGTCAGAAAGGACAAAGAGGGTTACATTATCATACTAAAAGGGACAGTCCATCAAGAAGATATAACGATAATTAACATTTATACCCCCAATTACAACCCCCCCCAAATATATGGAAACATACTTAAGGACATTAATCCCCTCATTGATCTCAACCCAATAGTTCTGGGGGATTTCAACACGCCACTATCAACTCTAGAGAGATCATCAAAACAAAAAATTCAATAAAGACATGTCCAATCTGAACAACTCTATTAATCAATCGGGCTTAACAGACATCTACAGAATATTCCACCCTAAGACAGCTGAATTTACCTTCTTCTCAGCAGCTCATGGGTCTTTCTCTAAAATAGACCACATCCTAGTTCACCAGGATAATCTTAATGAATATAAAAAAGTGAATCTAATCCCATGTATTCTGTCAGATCATAATGCTATGATCTTAGCAGTCAACAACTTGGAAATTGAATAATTCCCTCTTAAAGGAAGGATGGGTAAAAGAGGAAATGAGAGCAGAAATTAAGAAGTTCTTGTAATTGAATGAGAATGAGGAAATAACATACTGAAACCTCTGGGACAGTATGAAGGTTTTCTTAAGAGGTAAATTTATAGCACTGAGTACATACATCAAAAATCTAGAAAGAGAACAGAGAAATAGCCTTATGGTTCAACTCAAACAACTACAAAAGGAGGAAGAGTCCAACCCCAAATCTAACAAAAGACAGGAAATTACCAAAATCAGACATGAAATCAACAAAATAGAGAACAAAAAAAAAAAACTATACAAACTATTAACAAAACTAAGAGTTGATTCTTTGAAAAAATAAACAAGATTGACAGATCCCTTGCCAACCTCATTAATAGGAAGAACCAAATGAAACAAATCAACAAAATCAAAGACAAAAATGGGGATATCAACACAGACTCATCCAAGATACAGAAGATTATCAGAACCTATTTTGAAAATTTATGCTCTGTCAAGTTTGATAACCTGGAGGACATGGACAGGTTCCTGGACACACA
This sequence comes from Aplodontia rufa, assembly GCA_004027875.1. Lineage (NCBI taxonomy): Eukaryota > Metazoa > Chordata > Mammalia > Rodentia > Aplodontiidae > Aplodontia > Aplodontia rufa. The sequence continues at coordinate 44,949 of PVKS010006118.1, forward strand.
CAACACCCCCTCTTTAACACAGGAGGACATTGAAAATCTAAACCAACCTATCACAGATAGCAAAATTGAAGCAGCAATCAAAGCTCTCCCAGAAATTAAAGCCCAGGTCCGGATGGATATACGGCAGAATTCTACCAAGCCTTCACAGAAGAACTAACACCGATCCTCTACAAGCTCTTCCAGGAAATTGATAGAATGAGATCACTCCAAAACATTTTTTATGAAGCCAATATTACAATGATTCTAAAACCCAACAAAGACATATCAAGAAAAGAATACTACAGACCAATTTCCCTGATGAACATTGATGCAAAAATCCTTAATAAAATTTTAGCTAAACGGATACAAAAGCACATAAAAAGGATAATACGTTATGATCAAGTGGGCTCCATTCCAGAAAACAAGGATGGTTCAACATACACAAATCAATAAATGTAATTCACCACATAAATGAATAAAAAACAAAAATCATATAATCATCTCAATTGATGCAGAGAAGGCATTTGATAAAATTCAACACCACCTTATGCTCAAAACTCTGGAAAAGATAGGAATCAAGGAAGATACTTTAACTATGTCAGGTCCATTTATGACAGACCCATAGCCAACATTATCCTCAATGGAGAACAACTGAAAGCATTTCCACTGAATTCAGGTACTAGACAAGGCTGTACACTTTCCCCACTCTTGTTCAATATAGTCCTTGAAACCCTTGCCAGAGCTATCAGGGAAGACAAGGAAATCAAAGGTATTCGTATAGGAAAAAAGGAAGTTAAGTTATCTCTATTTGCTGATGATATGATTCTATACCTAGAAGACCCAATAACATCAGCCAGAAAACTCCTAGAACTTATAGGTACTTTCAGTAAATAGTTGGCTACAAGATCAACTCCAGTAAATCACTAGCATTTCTTTACTCCAGCAATAAATCCTCAGAAGAAGAAATCAGGAAATGTCTCCCATTCACCATCTCTTCCAAAAAAGTGAAATACTTGGGCATAAACCTTACAAAGGATATTAAGGACCTCTACAAAGAAAACTATCTAACACTACAAAAAGAAATTACAGAAGACCTGAGTAGATGGAAAAAACATTCCATGCTCATGGTTAGGCAGAATCAATATAATAAAAATGGCCATTCTACCCAAAGCCCTATACAGACTTAATGCAGTCCCCATCAAGATACCTATGGCATTCTTCACAGATATAGAAAAAGTAATTCTCAAGGTCAGGAGACCCAGACTAGCCAAAACATTACTCTATAAGAAGGAAGAAGTAGGGGGTATCTCAATCCCTGACCTGAAATTATACTACAGAGCCGTAGTAGCAAAAACAGCATGGTATTGGTATCAAAACAGAGCCGAAGATCAGTGGAACAGAATAGAAGACCCTGAGACAAACCTCCATTTATTTAACTATTTGATATTTGATGAAGGGGGCAAAAGTATAGTGTGGAAGGAAGATAGCCTGTACAACAAATGGTGTTGGATGAATTGGACAGCCATGTGTAGACAACTGAAGCTGGATCCTTATCTTTTGCCCTGCACAAAAATTAAATCAAAATGGGTGAAAGACCTGGATATAAAGCCAACAACTTGAAACTTACTAGGAAAAGATGTAGGGTCAACACTACAGGTAATAGGAATTGGCAGCACCTTCCTCAACAAAACTCACATGGCTTAAGCAGTAAAGTCAAGAATAAATGAATGGGATGCAGATAACCTAAAAAGTTTTTGCACAGATAAAGATCTAATCAAGAACATCCAAAGAGAATCTACATCATAGGAGAAAACCTTTGCCTGCCACACCTCGGACAGAGGGCTAATATCCAGAATATATAAAGAACTAAAGAAACTAAACAACAAAATCACAAATAATCCAATAAATAAATGGACTACGGGTCTTAAAAGAAACTTCTCACCAGAGGAAGTCTAGAAAGGTCAGAAATATATGAGAAAATGCTCTACATCATTAGCTATAAGGGAAATGCAAATCAAAACTTCAATGTGATACCACCTCACTCCTGTTAGAGTGGCAAAAACGAAAAATTCTAACAACAACAGATGCTGGAGGGGCTGTGGGAAAAGAGGAACACTGTTACACTGCTGGTGAGACTGTGAACTGGTTCAGCCACTATGGAAAGCAGTGTGGAGAATTCTCAAAAAATAAGGATAGAACTACCTAATGACCTAGCTATCTCACTCCTGGGTATTTTCCCAAAAGAGTTAGAATCATAATATTATAAAGATGTGGCTTCATCAATGTTTATAGCAGCTCGATTTACTATAGCTAGATTATGGAACCAACCCAGATGCCCCTCACTCGACGAGTGTTAACAAAAACTCTGGTACATATATACAATGGAATACTACTTGGCCATTAGAGATGGCAATATTATGGCTTTTGAAATCAAATGGATGGAGATGGAAAGAATTATGCTCAGTGAAGTATCCCAATCTCAGAGACTCAAAGGCCGAATGGTTTCTCTCATCTGTGGAAGCTAGAATACACCAGGAAGCAATATGTTAGATGACTAAGCTAATAATAACTTCAAATTGTATAATCCTCAATGCAATAGGGAGATGACTCCCTAGGATACTTGGAGGGGTAGGGTGGGGGACAGGGAGGGGCTTGAAAGAACATCTAGGAGACTGGAAGATTGGAATATGGGGAATCATCTCAGAAGGAGATCTCTGTGCTCCACGAGATATCCATTTAACTCAGGGGTTTTTCTGGGGGAAACAGCAACATGGGGAACCCAAGCTGGGCATCCATGACATAGCATTAGCCCTGGATTACTAAGTATATATACATTTGTTCTTAAATGTTTGATAATGTTTCCCCCTGAAATGTAACTCTATATCCATTTAATAAAAAAGAAGCCTAAAATCAACCACTTAATCTGACTTTAGAAAACACTTTTTTGTAAAATATTAAAATTATTTAATAGAAAGTATTTGTAGGAATTGAAAAAATTGAATTAGGAAAAGGGAAAAAAAGACAGCACTGGAGGAAGCAGTGACAAACCCTGTGATGTGGATAAGAAGTGAAGAGGTTGGAAGGACTGAAATTGAAAAGCCTGGGTTTGGACTCAGACTTTTGGGGAGGAAATGCTGACCGGGGGGAGGCAGTAGTCCCTGAAGACAATATAGTAATGCTGGATCTTTAAGAGTTGGGTAAAACTGGCAACAGGAATCAACCACTGCTGCTCAATGAAGTCTTGCTCAGGGGAAGGTGAACCACATCAGGAATGGAGGAGTAGGAAGTAAGTTGGTGCCTTCTCCTCTCCCAGCTTTCCACTCCCCCCTAGCATTCCCTAGAGGTGGAGTCTCATAGAAAGCCAATACGATACGCAGGCTCAACTCCCATATTACCAACCAGAAGATGGAAAGGGGGACGGAGTTCAAGATAGAAGACAATGACTAGTTACTTAGTCCACAGGAGCTGCAAAACTATAGAGAAAGATGTATCACAGGAGTAAGACTCCTATTTTATGTAGGTATGAGGCTTGATTCAGATCATTTAAAAAAAGCAGAAGAAATTCATTCCTTCATTGTAACAATAATATGTAAATAAATAAAAACTTTTGTTTTATTGTTATTTTATTTGAAAAGGAAATTTTATACAATGCTGTGAATTAAATACATTTTCTTTAGAAAGGGGGCTTCTGGTTTAAAGAGAAAGTCTAAATCTGTTATTTAAGGTAATTATTGTCAGCTCTTTTATGCAAAATTCTGTACAGAAAATACTGTGTATTTGGCCTTTCAGGGAGGGTGCCTTCTTTCTTAGTTATAAATTAATAGGCCTATGTAGATGAATCCTCCAAATTCTAGAATTCTATTTTCTCTAACAAGAAACATAGGATTAGAAAATTGCAAACTGTCCTCTATCAAGTTTATTCTAGCCCTTGCAATCCATTTACATTGAATATTTGTATAGGGAACACTCCATTCCAGAATCTTCAGAAGGAAAAGGAATTGCTTGTTGAGTAGAATAGACAGAGGAAGGTAGCAGTGTTTAACCCCTCCTATTTCCTTTCTTTGGTTTTCATGGGCAAAATGTTCTCAGGGAATTTTCTCCTTGGAGTGCATTTTGTTGGCAGCTAATAAGTACTCTTTCTGAATTATACCTGGATTGCACTGTGTTCCTTCAGTGGTTGTTCTTATACTGCAAAAAACTCAGAAGAGAGAGTTTTAGTACATCATCCAAATAAGAACAATGTGCCCATCAGAACCAATACTCCCTAAGATGAAAGGTATATAGATAGTGATATAGCTAGATGAAGATAGATGATTATATAGCTGTATAGTTGCAGTTATATCGTTAAATTATAGTATATAATGTGCCTTGAACCACACATAGGTGATTGCCCCATGAACTTCTTCATGTAATTAACTTCTTTTTAATTTTTATTTTACTATGCTGAGCAGGCAGTACCCTTAGAATTTATTTAGGGAAAAAAATTTACATATATGTATCTTGTTAGAATATGGATAAGACTCATGCAGTTTGTCATTACTCTTATTCCTGTGTAGCTTTATTACATTTCATTAATCTCAATCTAGTTTACTTTATTTGCCTTTTACCGGATTCCATTACTTTCCTTAGGAAACCCAATCATATATTAGGATAATATTCAACTTCTCTTTTGCTTCCATAGTGTGAATATGAATTCTATTTGGTATTGTTTTCCTTTGTCTGAGGAAATTTCTTTAGTATTTCATGCAGTGCAAATCTGTTCAGAACTAATCCTCTGATCTTTTATTTATTTGAAAATATCTTCATTTAACTTTATTTATTTTGAAATTATTTTAATAAATTTTAATATCCATATTTAAGGAATAAAACATAATGCAATACAGAAATACTTAGCCGTATATATAGTTAAATGGCTATCACAGTGGAACAAATTAACCTATCCATCACCTCAGATTTAATTTTAGTTTTGAAGGATGCTTTTTATTTTGATGTGAAATTCTAGGATAAGAGTTCTGTTCCTAAATTAAGAGTATTAAATGTGCCCATCTATTTTTTTATGACTTGAATTTGTTTATTTGATGAGAAGTCAATAATTTTCATTTTCAGGTTTTCTCTGTATGTTTTGTCCCTCTGGGTCTCTCATGAAGCTGATCTCTGTCAATTGTCCTAGAAGGTTGATTATAATGGTGTTCATGTAGCACTATTTCTGCTTGTATAGCCTGAAGTTTATTGATTTTTTTGGATTTGTGGACTTTGGTTGACATGAAATTTGGAACATTTTCAACTAATATTCCTTTGAGGATATTGTTTTGTCCCATCCTCCTTCCTCTTTCCCTTCTGGGAAAAATCACACATGTTATGCTACTATCATTTTTCCCCAAATTATGCAGGTATTGTTCATATTTTTGCATTTTTTCTCTCCTTCCAATTTGAATAGTTTATATTGATGTATCTTCAAGTTCCCTAAACATTTGCTACAAAGTCTAATCTGCTGTTATGTTCATCAAGTAATTTTTAAATGTTTTTGAAACATTTAACTTTATTAAGATATCATTTTTTGGCACTGAACTTTCATTCATATTTTTACAACCTCCATTTCCTCTACATTGTGTTTATGTTTTTATTTAGCTTCTTGAACATATTTATTAATGATCATTTTAAAATACTTGCTGATTACTTAATTATCTCTATCTTTTCTGTGTTTGTTTCTATTTAGTCCTATTTCTCATAGTTATCAGTCATCTTACTCTTTCTCATGACATGTCTTTCTAGAACACTGAATATTATGGATCTTAAGATAGTGAATTTCTGGCTCATGCTGTTTCTCTTACAGATGGCTGAGTTTCTTTGCCATGTAATCCCTTGTCAATGAGACCTCCATGCCATTGTATTACCACATTATGTCAGAGTTGAAAGAGCCTATAGTTATGTATAAAGTTGGGTGATCACAGGGACCCCTATTTATTTCTCATCTCCTAAAAATCATGTTCCTGAAACACTTGTTTTCCTCTGTGTGCAATCAGGATTTTAAAAGGCATCTTCTCAGCTGGGCATGGTGGCACATGCCTATAATCCCAGCGACTTGTGAAGCTGAGGCAGAATTGTAAACTCAAGGCCAACCTCGGCAACTTAGTGAGATCCTGTCTCAAAATAAAAAGGGCTAAGAATGTAGATCAGTGGCAATCCACACTTAGATTCAATCCTCAGTACTACAGAGAAAAAAAAAGATATTTTCCCATTTTAGATTTCTTTACAACTAAAGGTCTAAGCTCATATGGGTGACATTGTTCTAAGTTCATATGGGTGGCATTGTTATAAAAGTAAATTGTGTTTTTAATAAGATTAATTCTTCCCCAGGGTAATAATAATGACACTTGAAAACATAAAATGTTAAATAACTGGGACCATTAGTGTCCCAGAGAATTTTGGTGAGAATTAAAACTATTAAGCTATTGTTTCTTTTTATGCACTTATTGAAATCATTATCTTTCATTATAAGTCATTTCATAAAGCATTATTTCTCCACTTCTATTAGAGAATGTGATAGGCTATCCTTAGACTTCAACAGTTTTAAAAGGTGACTAATGACTGTGCTAAGTCCAGTATGAATTTAAAAAGGCATAAAAAATCGAAGCTGAGGACATGGAAATTGTACTTGACATTTAGGTCACACTCAGACATGTGGGAATGAACAAGATGAGTGACTCTGAACACTTAAGTGAAAAATAAAAATACAAATAAGTTGCTGACCACATGCATGAGGCAAAGCAGTGGGGGCTCTGGGTGGATATTTGCCAACCCTTACCATGGTAAGCAGAATTTGTGTAATTGTCAGCAGGTCAGCAGGGTTTATCTAGCATTTATTAGTAATACAAAGGAGATGGCAAAAGCAAATGATATTTAGTTTATAGTGAATTAGAAAGATAGCATTACTGTTTTCAGAAGACAAGGAATAAGGATATAGTAGAAAAATGAAATATCATTACCAGAGCTACTGCCCTGGGATTTCTGCCCTACAATATGCAGTGTGTGTCAACGGAGATACACTTTCAGAGGTCCAACAATATAGTGTGTCTTGATTATTTACATTACCTGCATATATTCTTTTTTTTTTAAAGAGAGAAGGTCAGTGAGAGAGAAAGAGAGAGAGAGAGAGAGAGAGAAATCAGTTTTTATTGAGTTTTTCACATGGCTTTCATTGCTCTGACACTTAATTGTGTATGTGGGTGCTGCGGTTTGAACCCCTGTACTTGCACATGCCGGGCAAGCACCGTAACTGCTGAGCCACCACTCCAGCCCCTACCTACATGTATCCTTAACATAAAAATTACATGCTGATATGTTTTGTTTTATGGATCACTTTTACTTGCTTCAATATAAATAAACAAAACTTTATTCTAGGCTCTTAACATAAGTAGACCTGACTGAATGAGATCACTGGGGATGAAAATGGAAGAAAAAAGAGGAAGCTGGCAGTAATATAGTAATTTATTATAAGATTAGGTACTTATTCTTGCCAAATCATTAACATCACTGAGTATGGCATACAAAAACTATTGGCTAATTAGTTCATATTGACAGCTCTCCTCATATCCCTCCTGACCACTCACTAACTCCACTTCCCCCCATCGATATGTATATATATATGTGTGTGTGTGTGTGTGTGTGTATATATATATATATATATATATATATATATATATATATCAAGCAATTATTTCCTTTGAAATATTTTGGCTTAACTTTTAAGAAATAGCCCCAATGATTTAGTGGGGTTAAATCATTAAATTCTATTAATAATTTAATAAGAAACACCCATAGCTGCAACAATTCTGTAAGGGTGTGACTCAACTTCATTGTTTTCATGAATTTCAGCAATTTAGTGTTTAAATCAAACAAGGTTTAAATTTGTCTTTATCATTTGTGTCAGTTTTTACGGTCAGATGGACTACATTTGGGTATGACTTTCAGTAACCTGAAAAACACAAATGACTGATAATATTTATTATTACTATGAAAGGTTAAATTCAATGCTCATGTTTTGCTTCATATTTAGTAGACAGGGGAGATTATTTTTAAGCTCACTTGTTTGAATTATCTTCTAATGTTAGCAGTAATGAAATTCACTTAAAAACAGAGTATACAGATAACAAATCATAAATTTCTTCTAAAATGGAAGGAATCTTGGGTTTTTAGATCAGTTTTAAATATCTACTGAGGAGTAGCTAAATAGTAGAACACATGCTCAGCATGCACAAGGCTTTTGGTTCAATCCCCAACACCAAAAATAAATTAATAAAGATTTGTTGTACAAATTCCATCTAGATAGGATCAAGGTAGCTTTATATTGGAATATAAACAAATGAGTTATTTCTTTAAGTCCCTGTGACAGACATGTGAGACCTTTTTCCAGCTCTTAATATACTTTACCTATGTTCCTCTACTTTTTATTTTTCTGTGCTTATAAAATCATGTACTTGTGCCTAATACATGCCTAATCTCTCTGCTTAAATCCTTCTCTCTTTTTACATCCTAATACATTCCTTTTCTAATGTGAGTCACAAATTCTGTTTCCTTTAGTCTTTGGTCACACTCCTGCCACTTCTGTCAGATATGTAAATTGAACACATTTTAAGAGTAAGAAAATACTTTTTAAAGTAACAATCTTTTTATTTACATATAATTTTTTCAGTGAATTATCTGTTTTAAAGTCCTGTATTAGCTCATCTAATAATCTTTAATTTTATAGTGAGACCATTTATATACATAAATTATAAAGTAATTATAAATTATAAATATTTACTTTGAGATATTTACACATAATTAGATGTTGCACTACTATTTTAAGAGCTAAGAATTATATTCTTCCATGTAACCAATACCCAAAGAAAGAAAAAATATTATCACTCTTTAAAAAGTCAACTTGTACTCCTTTTATGGCAATTTCACTAATTCAATAAACAATGAATTTTCAATAGTTGTGAAGAGAGACTGATTTTACCTTTTCTTGGAAGTCATCTAAATATAATCATTCAATATGAGCTTTTAGGAGTCTAGCTTTTACTAACAAAATGCTTGCAACACCAATCATGTTGATTCATGTTTTCATTATCAATCCATTTTTACTGCTGAGTAGTATTCAATCATATGAAAGTACATAATTCATTCATTAATTCACTTGTTAGTGGACATTTGTTTTATTTATAGTTTTGTTTATTGTAAACAAGGTTATTATGAATATACTTGATGAATAAACAAGGATATTATGAATGTACAGATCTTTTATGGACAAATCTTTCCATTTTTTTGAGTAAATGGAACATACTCAAATAAATTAGAATTCCTAGCAAGTAGAACTAATGTACCATAATTTTAAAATGAAACTACAGAGTTAATCAAAATGCCTCTACCTTCATTTCTTCCTAGCAATGTGTAAGTACCCAGTGGCAACACACCTTTTTCAGCATTTAGAGTTGTTGGTTTGGGGATTTTTCTCTTGCTGTAAAGGACTCTGATCCTCTCTCCCTCTCTTGTCTTTTACTTCAAACAAACTCTATTTTCTGTTCTTTCTACTTGTAAAGTTTAGAAGCATTCTAAAATGTGTCTCTAACACTCTATATCTATTTCATCTATGCCTTTGCTAACTTAACTTTTTTGAAGGCAATGTCATAATTTCTTTCTTCATTCATGTTATTCTTTAACCACACAACTAGCACAAAGCAGGACATCTTCAGAGGCTACATATTCACATTAAAGTCTTAAATTACAGAACATTAGTGATATAAGAGAACTTATCTTAGCAAATTCTTTGTTTTTGTTTTATAGGTATTGTAGTATTCAGATAGTACCCAACAACACCATCTCCATATTACACCCCTGAGTGCAGGTGAGAAATCAAATCTTCTAACTCTTCTTCCAGAGCATTGTGCTGTGTCTAGAAGTTTTTCTCAACATACTAAAGGTAAGCTACTTCTTATTCTGATGCCTTCAAGAGCGAAAATGTTGACAGCATACAGTTTAAGATGCAGATTTGTCTCTAAATAAGAACATACCTTCAAGAACTCACCTGTATGCCGTGTCAACTGTGTGTTCTGACTGGGGTGCTCATGATAACTTTCCTGTCTTGGGAAATAATCTCAAAGTGACATTTTTTCTGGTCAAAGGCCCTAAAGTTTTATTTAGAATCTCAGAAGAAAAATAAGGGACTTCTTGGGATTTCTCAGAATCTGTAATATTTCCATTACATTGAAGAGTTCTTTCTATGTGTTATTATATTCTTATTATAAGGGGCTCTGGAAAAAAGGAAAGTACAACACCCTTCTTGGGGAGTGTGGAAACCAGTAGATAGGCTTATAATAGAGGCACATCTGGTAAGATTGAGGTCTTTACTGGCCTTATTACTTTTACACGTACACACACACACACACACACACACACATAAATCTGGACAAATTATATGTGGCCAATTCCATGTGGATTTTAGCCTTGAACTACCACCAAATCAGCATATATTGCTATTTTTTCCTAATACATCCTTTTTAACTGCTCTTCATATCTTATCATATATGACAAATGGCATGCATACTTATGGAGAAAAGAACATTTCAAATGCCTATATTTTAAAGAGTTAGAACATTTTCTTATATTCCTATGAATTCTCCTTTTCTTTGTGTGATTATTGTTAGGAATTCAGATCATGCCAGAATTATGACAATGATTTTCACATGCCTGGAATACAAGGTTGCTTATTCCTGTGCTTCTCCCCTGAAAAAAAAATATATTAGCATTGCCTTGATTTATCTGTCCTATAATTCTTAGAGCAGATGCTTTTGTAAATACATTTTTCATAATCAGTGTATAAAGACATGTCTTGAAATTTGGCAGAATACCTCAGAACATCTAAGTTCAAACACAACTCTTCTTTCCCCAAGATGTGAAGTAGGATCTGGCTATTCTTAAACACTGAAAGCTCTTTCATGACTCTGCATTTTAAAGCCTTTGATTCAGTCAACATAGAAGGTTTCTTTATTGCCACAGACGGTTACAACAATTGATCTCCACAAATCACACAAAGCAGTTACAGACCTCTGTGCTGACATTGTATTGTAGCTCTTCCTAGGAGAGTCCGGAAGACATCAATATACTTTTGACATCACATTTTGGTGAAAATTCCATAGCTAGGGTAGCATATTTACCTGTTAATACACAATATTTTCCCATTTTGTTGAATGATCTATGAAAAGTACACAAGAAGATATTACTTGCTTCCCATTAATCAACTATTATGGCATCAGGCTCCTTGAGACTGGCAGTAGTATCCTGGAGTCATAAAGGCAAGGTATATTATATGACTGGGAACCAAAGACTAAATGCTTATAAAATCAGTTATGTACAAGTGTACAATGATAAAAAATCTCAAGGTAAACTTTTTTTTTCTGATGCTGAAAATCAGAATTTTTGGAAAACAAACACTGAGAAAGAAGCCTATAAATACTCTTCATTGCCCATGGCCTGACAGTTAAGGTTATAACAGGATGTTGATGTGCCCATAGCATTTTAATTACATACCTTGGATTTTCTTTGAATTCCTACTTTGTTTTTCACAGTATCTGATACTAAGAAATAACATTGAAGAATTTAATATCCAGTAAGTGTCCAGACCACGATAATCAGAGGACTTTTGGATTATCTTGCCCTGGTTACCACTTAGCTATATTATCTCTGTGTGTTAGTGAACATGATAGTTGTTGCAAATAGGAATTTTAAATCCTATAAAAAATGTTATTATGTATGGCATTATCATATATGATATGGTGTGTGGTGTGTTTTTCACAAGGCAGCATTTGGTTGAAAGTATAGCTATTTTGCCTTTTGTATTGAGTTTCAGGGGTCTAGGATTAACAGAGGTGGTTTATTTCTGGTGTTTTTCCACGATTATTAATTTAGATTTTTTTAATCTATAAGTGGAAATTAATTATACCAGTAACCTTTGAAAAGTGTTTTACAGAATATGTGAAAATATACTGTATCTAAAATTTTCAATGTCATATATATGTGTACTGAAAAACTGATTTATAATAAAAACATTCTGAGTGCATAGGTGAATTTTTAAAACATTATTAAGGTTTAACACCCATAGTGAAATTTTTGTATGCACAAACCTGTATGACATCTAAGGAATTTACCATACTAACATTTGAACTATTGTACAACAAAAGAATATCTCTCTTTTGTTTGGTTAGAAGGAAAAATGAGTTTTTAACTAAACAAACATACATTTTTGGGGGATAGCCAGAGCCCAGGCATAATGGTTAATTTTTATGTCAAATTCAAACTAAAATACCCAGTGATTCATTAATCTAGGTGGTTCTGTAAAGATATTTTGTAAGTGTGATTGACTTCTACAATAATTTGATGTTAGTTGAAATTACCATTAATCATTTGCAGAGGTCTGATCCAAACAGCTAAAAAGTCTCGGAGAAAGAAATTTGGCTTGTTAAGGGAAGCACCAGGGAACAAAATCAAAGATGGTGTAGAAGACATTTTTATGTGAAATTAAAGAAGTGGAGCCTCAACTCCATAGCAATTTTAGTTTCAGGTATCCTACAAATACAGTGTTAGAGTCTTCTTGGACCCTACACTCTGCTGATTTCCAGCCACTGATGGAAAAGGTTGAGAGCTTATTCCATTTACTCTCTCCTGTAGACCAGATTTCAACACATGGCCATTGTTTTCTATTTTTTAATTGGTACATTTGACAAGAGGGGATTTTAATCCAACTTCTCTTTTCACTCTGTCCTCTCCTAGGCAAGTTATTTGTAATTGTGACAATATTGAATAATTTCTAAATTTAGTTCATTCACTCACATCCACTTTGTGTGATGTGGCTATGGATATTTGACTCTATCTGACATCTTGGATTTAATATTTTCAAGTTGCCTGTGAGTCAACATACTCAAAATCCAGCTATCAACCTTTTTCACCAGTGGCTGCCTTGGGCACAGCCTGCATGTTCCTCATCATCCAGGAGCTCTGGGAAGTCAGAGGAAATGCATATGTGCCAGTAAGGAGAAGTGTTGAGGGATAAAATTTACTCAAGTGTGTTTAGCACTCCTTTCTCAGCATGTCTGAGTTTTTTTTGTTTTTTTTGTTTTTTTTTTTAAAGAGAGAGAGACAGTGAGAGAGACAGAGAAAGAGAGAAACAACTTTATTTAGTTTTTCACATGGCCTTTGGTGCTCCAACACTCAGTTGTGTACGTGGTGCTGGGGTTGAACCCGGGTCCTCGTGCTTGCCAGGCAAGCGCTGAAACCGCTGAGCCACCGCTCCAGCCCCAGCATGTCTGAGTTTTAAGATGAATCCATTGACTCTAGAAACCAATTTCATGGTAAATATTGCAGTGCTTCCACATATTTTTGAGTCTTTAAAGCTTAGTAATTTTTCTTTGTGTATCAATATATACAACAAAGTGAGTAGACAAGATCTAAATAATTAGCCTTTTCAGCATCATTTTATTTAATGCTTATAACAGTTCTTGAAGTAAATAATATTACTTCTGTTTTGTAGGCAAGACAATGCAGAAACAAGCAGATAAAGTATTTTCTCTATGATCACATAGCTAGGCTGCAGTAGACCTGAGATTAAAATATATATGTAACTGACTCTGAAGTTTTTTTTTAACTTTCAATTTTATGAGTCTAGTAATTGGCATACCCTTTGCTAGCCTGTAAGTCAAACATTCAGAAATAACTTAGTTGATAGCAATTAAAAAATCAAATCAAGCATTCATTTTATGTATTCCTAGTGACTGTACCTTTCTGTATCTTTTCATGTAACAAAAATGGCATTGAGATATGAATTTAATTTATCAAAAATATTGTGTCCTATGTAGCAGCTCATTCAGGCTGTCTCTTCAAGTCAGAATAATGTGCATTTCTACACATTCACATATATGTGTGTTTAACATGTCACCATTTCTTTCTGCTCCACTCTTTGTTATTATACTGTGCTCTGACATTCCACAATCAATTTCTACTTTTATCCATATCATTTTAAATAAGATTCTAAATCAACTCATGTGAAAATATTATTAACTGACTATTAACTGGTTCTTCTAGATCGTGACTCAATAAAATATCCTGTGGAGAAGAAATGAGAACAATACTTTTCATTTTTCTTACACACAGTTGAAACTCATTCAATAAGATTTTCTAATAAAAAGAAGACCTTTCTCTCTCACAGTTTGCAAATTACAAACACCTCCATTCTTAATATAAAATAAAAACCATCATTATCTCTCTCAATATAGTGCCATTTGCAAGGAGCAAGATTTGAATCCTTTTGATTTTGAAAATGAGATTTTTTTCCCCTTATGCCAAAACTGTACTAAAAACCACTTACATTTTCTTTATAGAACTATATTGTTTATTAACAGCTTCCTTATAGATTCAATATTCAGTTGTCAATTGGTCTTTACTCCTTCTCTCAGTCCTAGAAAACTTACATCAGCCCCTTGAAGATTTGTGAATTAGGCAAATGTGTCTCCTATCCAAACTCATCACCTGGTACCTGTTCCCATTCACATTTTTTTTTTACTTGTGTTCTGCTTTACATCAGATTCCTCAAAAAGGGTTTTTAGAAGAAATAAGTGGGTTAGTATAAACAAGAGAAATCCAACAGAGCTCCAGCGTATGCATAAAAGAATGAAAACATAATCTCTTATCAAAATGTTTGTCTCCAAAGTTTTCTTTAGCTTTTTATATATTACACTAATAAAATAAGAAATATATATTTTTATTGTCTTTTATTAAGTTGTTAAAATTTCAAGAAGAAATAGTAAAAAAATACTGGAATTATACTCATTTTAATGATTGAATCCAGATTATGGCCAGTAACTCTAGATATGAAAAACTTTGTGTTTTATTTTGATAATAGTACAAGAATAAGCAGTATCCTGGAGACAATGCATAATATTCTAAAATAAAATTATACTTAATCCTTATTTATATTTCACTTATTCTGTTAACTCTGCTATTTAAAATTAGTTTATGTACTATTTTAAATTTATTGGTGAAAAAAGCAAACTGTCTATATAGATTGCATTAACAGATGATTTTTCCCAATGTTACATATTTAATGTCTCTCTAATCTTTCAATACACATAGTCAATCAAACAAATGTTCTCAACAAAGCTTGCTATATTTAAAGTTCCCTCTAGAAAACAGCATACCCACAATGCTGCCTCATTTGCCCCTAGTAAAAGTAATTTTGGGGGCATGATGTAAACAGCAGAAAGTGTTTAAAGTATATATGGTAGACCATTCTTAGATATTCTTCATATGAATATTCATTCTTAATATTTCACATGTAGGAGACTTTCTGGTCTCTAGACTTAGTTTAAATTATTCTCTTTGACATCAGTAATTTGGAAAGCTTTACCTGCTTAATAATTGAGTGTGTTTCAATTCAATTAGCCATGTGGGACTCAGGATCAACCATTTACACCACACTCTGATTCAACATTTTAAAATCCTTTTGAGAGCATTCTACTCCTGAAAATCTTTGGGTCCTGTCTCTGTGCAGTGGTTTATAGCCTGAATAAAAGCAATACTGCTTACTTCCTTCAGGGAAGAGGTGTTTTAATGGCTGTGAAATGCTGCCTTGTTTTAAATGCATAATGATAGGTTTTGCATTTGCCTGAAGATTTTAATAATTTAAAAAGATGCTTTTTCTAGTAATCAAAATGAAATAATTTTTCCTGATAATTACCTCAGTCACTTTTGAAGAGTCAATGATGAACATATTCATGCTGGGAGATATAAAATGGTGATTAAATAGAATTTGAAATTGAATATATTTTTTTCTCTGTCATTTATTGAAGTTACTATTTAAGTTTAGTACTTGTGAGAAATTGCTATTTTCTTAATGGAATATAATTAATAGCAACTTTTTCATTAGAGAAAAAATAAATTTTCTCCTGGTGTCTTCTTTGTAGTATTCAAGAGTATAATGTAGGGGACTAGTGAGAAAGTGTAGAGAGTCTCTGACAAAATCTGACTCTAGACTTGTACCTGATGATTGGAGGAAGACAGTCAATGAATCCTTCCTAGATGACCTTCAAGGCAGCTTTACAGAGTACACACCATCTCTGAGAAGGTAGAACTATCTCAGCCTTAATTCCAGGATTGTTCAAGACATAAATAATAATAATATAAGGAGCATAGTTCTGTAGAATCCCTATAATAATTCATCCACAATAATTCATCAAGTAGAACTAGATGTCTCAAGAATTCAGTCATGGGTCAGGTAAAGGGGTATGATACATTTTCTGAGAGAGGACTAGAAAAATCAAGGCTTGGATAAAAACTGTGTCTACAAATAGGTATTTGGATTCAACTAGGTAAGAAGTGGATAGATGAAGTAAATAGGTATTCAGTCCTTTGTTGTTCCAATGAGTGGAAGTAAATATATATGTAGTCCTTTATTACTCTAAATAAGCCAGTAAGAATGTGTGTGTTTGGAGGCAGGACTACGTAGAGGTAGGTGTAAGGGTTGATGGTTGTGATGGGTACATATGACAATAAAGTAACACAAAATCCAAAGTACATTCATTGAGAAATTAGGTCCAAGATCTTATTGGTAATAGGAGTATACACCCCAGAATGTCAAAACATTTAAATCTGGATTATTTAGTTCTGAATTTTCTTAGAAAGAAGAGTAAACCTGAGCACACTGAGTATTTTTTCTTTATTTTTATTAGTGAATTATAGCTGTACATAATTATAGGATTTGTTGGCACATATTCATATATGCACACAATATAGCAATCTAATTTGGTCACTATCCCCCCAGGACCTCACCTCCATCTCCCTCCTCCCATACCCTGTTTCCTTGCCTCTCTTTTTTGGGTCATATATTTTTCCTAATACACACAAGTATAGTGACATAATTCTTATACCTATGGAGAACATTATTTATATACTTGATAATAACATATACAATGACGTAAATACTTGGAGTGTACCTTATTTCAACTCAGTTCTAACATTTCCCCTCTCCTCCCGTCCTATCACCCATTTTTCTTTTTAGAAAAAAATTTACAATAGAATTCAACATTGATTATATATATGTGTATATATATACACATATATATATTTTAAAGAGAAAGAATCAATTTTATTTATTTTTTCATATAGCCTCTAATTTCTTTGCTAATTAGTTGTGTACGTGGTCCTAGGATTGAAACTCAGATCTTTGCACATGACAGGCATGTGCTTTAACAACTGAGCCACCACTCCAGTCCCAACATTTGTATTTTTGTAAAAGCATACAGTATAGCTTGTTCTAATTCAGTCCCCAGTATGCCCCCACCCCTTCTCTTTTCTATTCCCTCTATTGGTCTTTCTGTTATTAACTAAATGATTTTTTTTGCCCTTTTCCTAGTGAGTCATTGAATTATATATTGATGATATTCACTACATCATGTTCATAATTTGACACGAACAAATTGTCTAATTTCTTCCATTAATTTTCCCTAGCTCATCCCTTCTTCCTCCAGTTCCTTCCTTTTTGACTATTTCTCTGTTCTTGTCCTCATTTCAGGTTAGCTTCCAGATATCAGAGAACATTTGACTTTTGAATTTTTCAGACTAGCTTATTTTACTTAGCATGATATCCTCTAGTTTTTTGCCAGCAAACAACATAATTTCATTCATCCGTGCAGCTGAGTAATTGTATATATATGCCACAATTTCTTTTTCCATTTATCAGTTGAACATATGGAACCTTGGTTGGTTCCATAGCTTAGCTATTGTGAATTGAGCTTCTACGAACATTGATGTGGCTGCATCCCTGCAGTATGCTGCTTTTAGGGCCTTTGTATATATACCAAGGAGTGGGATAGCTGGGTCAAATGGGGGATCCATTCCCAATTTTTTTAAGAATCTCCAAAAGGCTTTCCAAAGTGATTGTACCAGTTTGCAGTCCCACCAACAATGTGTAAGTGAGCCCTTTCCCCATATCCCAGCCAACATTTGTTGTTCATATTCTTGATTACCATTCTAACTGGAGTGAGGTGAAATCTCAGCATAGTTTTAATGTGCCTTTCTCTAATTGCTAGAGATGTTGAACATTTTTTCATGTATTATTTTTAAAAAGAGAGGGACATGAGAGAGAGAGAGAGAGATAGAGAGAGAGAAGCAATTTTATTTAGTTTTTCATGTTGCCTTCGCTGCTATGACACTTCGTTGTGCATGTGGTGCTGGGGTTTGAACCTGCGTACTTGCAGGTTACAGAAAGCAAGTGCTGTAACCACCCCTTATTTCTTCTTTTGAGAAGTGTCTGTTTAGTTATTTTGTTCATTTATTGATTGGGGTATTTGTTTTTTTGATATTAAGTTTGTTGTATATCCTGGATATTAATGCCCTGTCTGAGATGCAGAGGGCAACAACTTTTTACAGGAATGTGTTGAAAAAAATATTATAGGATCAAAGTGAGAGATGAAAGTCTCCTGCACATTCTTACAACAATGTTTGATTGCGCCCAGGCCTGCTATGTCTGCCAAGCAAATGTAGAACCAAGTAGCCTTACAAGATATTTTTTGCATAAAATGACTTCTCTCAAATATTTCCTTTTTTTCCTGAGGATAATTCTATCTTACCTATGGATCATCTTAACTCTGATTTACTAAGTAGAAAATTAATAAATGCAGATTCCTTTTTCTAAAGAGGAGTTTCTAACAATCCAAAACTAAATTACAACATCAGAGAGTTGGCATTAGTTAAGGATGAATTAAGTAATCAAGGAAAATTTTGGTAACTTAATTCTCAGAGAATTTGCAAAAGGAGGTATTTTGTTAAACATTCTTGTGCTCTCATATGTGAGTAAATTTAGGTTACAATATGATTTCTCCATATTCTCATCCAATATGCATTTTAAATTGCTTATTGTCATCAGACACTGTAGTTGAAGGTAATGATATAAAATGATAATAAAAGTCATACATTATATTTAAGTTAATATTCTATCAATACAAATTTCCTATTTTTGACTATGTGCTGTGGTTATCCTAATTACAATAATCAGGGAAAGTGCATTAAGGATACAGAAGAACTCTCCATACATTTTTTGCATCTGGTTGTGAGTAATACTGCTTAAAAAGTAAATACACGAATAAATACAGAAAAATAGAGTGATGGCTGTGTTTATAGACATTAAAGAATATAAAATTAGATAGGATTTAAGGAAATAATCACCGTTTTATGAAAAATCAGAACTGTCATAAATTCTATGAAGAATGACACTGAAACTTATAAGCTTCACACCAGTCAGGAAACCAAGGAATCCTTTATTGTAAAAGTCAAAAAACAGATTAAGAATTCACTGAGCAAAGAGAGGAGGAAAGAGCATAGCCGACAGACGGAACAGTATCTGCCAAAATCCTATGTTGCGGGATATTTTGACAAGCATAAGTGGCTTAAAGAGCCTTCTCGTGTAGCTACCACCCAGGTGAAGAATTTAAGCATCAAGAATTCCATAGGAGCCACTCTCATGCACCTTCCTCACCCCTGTGGCCTTCAGATGGCCATAATCTTGATATCTGTTCTAACTTTTGCTTGCTTCAATTTACACAAGTGGAATTATTGTGTATTCCTTTATATTTGCCTTCTTGCACTGAATATTATCTAATTTCTCTTTGTTATTGCACATAACAATGCTTTGTTCATTTTCATTATTTTTAATCCATTATGCAGATACTTGTGGATTTATCATTTCAACCTTTGGTAGACATGTGTGTCATTTCTGTCCACTTATTACTAAGCATAGAATACGAAGGTTCAGGTCACATTTTGATGTTGCAAATTTATTTCTGTAAACTAAAAAAAAAAAAAGCAAGATCACATAAATAAATTGAATTGCTAGCAACATACTTTTTCGATAATAGTTATAATATTCTAAGAACACTTAAAAAACTTAATTTCTTACTGATGAAAGATTTGAAATATAAATAGAAACATAATTTATAGATTGATAAATGAGGCATTAATTAATAATATTCAAATAAAACATTTAATATTATGTTTTGATGTTTCATGTACTTATGATAGAGATCTCTTAATCTATTTCTTGCAGAAAATGGAGAAATAAAAACTTTAATTATAGGGCTTATAAAAATGTTGGACTTCAAAAGAACTCTAAAAGCTTTCTCAGATTTTTTCTAGAAACTTTTCTTCTTTTGGATATTTGAGCAAACATATCCCTTTCCCATCCATGACCTATATTGTAGGCATAATAGTGTTTTAGTTTGGGTCCTTTGAAAAGCATTTGTCAGGGGCTGTAGCAGTGACTCGGCAGTTACAGCGCTTGCTCAGCAGCATGAGTACAGGAGTTCAAACCCCAATACCACATACTCAGCAAAGTCTTGGAGCAATGAAAGACACATGAAAAACTAAATTTAAAAAATGTTTTTTTCCCTCTCTCTCTCTCTAACTGTCTCTCTCTGAAAGAAAGAAAGAAAGAAAGAAAGAAAGAAAGAAAGAAAGAAAGAAAGGCATCTGTCAGAAAAAGGTTAGGTATGCATGAGATTTATAAGGATAAAAGGGAAGGAGTCAGGGAAGAGGCAGGGAGGCTTCAGCCCAAACTGCATATCTGACTTCTGGGAAAAAGAAGCAGCACAGAGAAGAATTGAGTAGCAAGAGTCTCACAATGCAAGACATCTTTGTTCAGGAATATGTGGAGTCTGAGCTGCAGATGTCCATCAGGAATTTCAGATTTGTGGAAATGGACTTGTTTTAGCATCCCTGTCATTGGCCGGAAGGAGCCATAGGAAATGTAGTATACATGGGAGTGAGGGTGGGAACAGAAGAGCAGCAGCTGGGTCTCTCATTTAATAATGCTTCCATGTTGCTATTTCTGAATGAAGCCTTTTATAGCTGCTACAGTCCAACCCAATAAATGTACACATCTATTTCCACAATTTTTCTTGTTCATGGGTATCAGTAGTTCTTGATACCCATTTTTTTTTTAAAGAGAGGGACAGTAAGAGAGAGAATCAGTTTTTTTTTTTAATTAAATTTTCCCATTGCTTTCATTGCTCTGACACTAAGTTGTATATGTGGGTGCTGGGGTTTGAACTCATGAACGCATGCCAGGCAAGCATCGTAACCTCCAAGCAACCACTCCAGCCCCCCACAATAGTTCTTTAAGAACAGTGTCCCTATATGTAGAGCAGACTTCTCTTCCTGATGGGAGACTTAGAGGGAAAGAAGTGGAACTACCCCCTGCCAATCTAAACAGCAGGGAAAGACATCCTAAAGGATTCTATTTATTTGAGAGGAAACAGGGAGAATTTCAATTCAGAATAGGCAACTCATGGAAACCATCATCCCTGACTTGCAGAGGAGACTCACCACTGAAATGCTGAGTGATACCCATGTTATTCTCATGAGCACATTCCTGAAGCATTGATGAAAGCTATGTTCTCTGGGCTCTGCTGTGGGGTATAGTCCTCTACTAAATATTCTGGCATTACGTAATATATTCATTCCAGCATGCCCACTTTCCTTCATTCCTTCCTCTGCCATCTGCCAGAGCAGTGCAGGCATTTCAACCGCAGCACTGGTTCTCAGTTTCTCCAGGCTTCTAAGAGTCACCCATCAGCCAGTGTCCCATCCTGTGGGGGTATTCTTCAGCTCCTTCCTTATTAAGTCAGCATCACTCCTGCAATGTTCTTCTGGATGGTAGTCACATATCTGTCGGTCAGTGTGACTTCTAAATGGAGATATCTGTTAGTTACTGGAAAGAGCTTCCAGTCATGTAGCATGAGGGAAAAGCTCTTAGGAAAGGCTCAGTCAGTTCTGCAAGCTCAGGAAATCAAAGTGATCTGCAGAGTTAGCATATTCAAGAGCACCTGTCTCAAAGTCTCTATTCCATGATCTACAATCCCTGATTTTCTGAACCAGGATGCTGATAGCGTAAGAAACCTGCCTTGGATGAGCTTGTAAATGTCATTGGAGCTCTGTGACTAATTATCAGAACCTGGGTCCTGCTTAGTTGCAGTAGCTATTCTGCTGAAGGATGTAAAATCTTTTCTCTAAACTACCAAAGACATACAAGAGAGATTATTAAGATAGTACTATGAAAGAAAATAAAAGGATATAAGAGAAGGTGGGAGTGCTTCAGGTGGTAATTCATATATGACCCTTTTTAAGAAAAAGGAGAAAAAGCAAAGTTTAGATAAAAAGGATTTCAAACCACAGTGCAGCATTAAAATTTTGCTTAAGCCAATGGGGAGGTTCTCAAACCTCCTCCAGTCACCACCTAAAAGGAACCACATCCTGAAAATGAGGGCCTATATTAATACCTCTACTGTGCTAATTCCCTGGGGGAAGAAGCTCTCCAGAATTGGGGTGTGAACACTAAACTGATCCAGAAGGGAAACTGCTGAGGCCATCAGTCTCACTGTCCCTCCACCAGAAGGTCTAGTCACACATTTGTAAGGTCAACCACACATTCTGCCTTTTCAATTGGTTACATCTTAGGCCATGGAAAGAAAGCACTGGTAAGATTTCAGGAGAGAGACAAGAAGCGAGAAGCTAGGATACTTTTTTCTTCCTTTCTTACTTTTTCTTTTCTTTCTTTTTTTTTCTTGCAAACTATCCAACAGCAACTGCATCTCTTTGTGGGTTCATCTCCTATGATACAGCCCCTTGATTTGTGGTCCTAGCACTTTCTGGATAGCCCTGGAATGATTCCAAGCTGCACTAGTGCCTCTGGTTTCTGTGGTCTCAGTGGGCTTCTTCCATTGTTCCTTTTGCCCTAGAGGTAGCTGCCTTTTCCTTCTGCATCAATCTCTGGATTCAGTTACTGCCCTCTCTTTGACATCTCAGTTTTTCTATCATCAGAGTAACCAACTTCTTATGTTTTGAAGAGTTAAAGTGGTTTCCCTTTTCCTGTCTGGACCCTGACTGATAATATAGATGACCAGATAACTTTTTATAAAATAAATATGTATTATAAAATAATATATTTCATCATAATAATATGTTCTAAATAATATATATTGTAAATAATATAGAAGACAAGGTGACTTTTTATAAAATAATATATTTTGTAATATCTTTCAAATAATTAAAATATAATTTTATTATAAGGCCTACCTAATAATTTCTTAAAATTATTAGCAAGATTAGGGCTATCCTTTTCTCCATAATTTATAGTTCCAATTAACATATTTGTAAAAATCACAGAATAAAATTGTGAATCACAGAAAGAACAAGGCATTACATTCTATAAAACATGTTTATTTGCTAAACTTATACAGTATTTATGCTTGGGACACATAATTCTAATTCTATACTGCTGATCCTGACATTTAAAAAATTTATTAATTGGTTTTAAACTGAATCAATACACATACATTGCAAAATAGAAATGTATATTAATTTGGATATTTTTCTTTCTTACTTATTGAGTTTTCAAGCCAATAGGTAAGGGTAATAAAATGCTCAATGATGCATTTAAAATTGTTAATGCCTTTTTTAATGGACTGTCCAAATACAGATTTATCCACCAGAGAGATTCATGTTCACCATTTAGGGTGAACTGTAATGAACACATTTATCTGTATCCTGATCTCCACTGATACGTTTGGTTAGACATGAATCCTTTCTCAGTGTTTGATCAGTCTGCCTTTCAAGCATTACGTGTCCCCAAGACTTTCATAATTTAATATCATGTATGATGAAGAGTTCTTTCAAAGCAAGAAAAATAGAAAGGGTGAGAAAGAATTCAGTGGAAATGGAGATTTTCTTTATAGTTTTGCTTTGTAGAACTACTTATGTGATACATACTAAAAAATTATATGAATGGTAAATTTTCCTGATTATCTTAACTCTGGGATCTGAGCTCCTAGACATTGGCATCCACCCCAGGGACAACCCTACCAGACATTTTTGGCCAGGCCTTAACCTGTACCATAGACTACCAAGTACAAAAATGTTTTATATGATCTATGAACTGATTAGCACTAGGGTTTTTTAGTTTAGTTTTGTTTTTTTGATACAGGGATTAACTTAACCACTGGGCAATATCCCCAGCCCTGTTTATTTTCAGGCAGGGCATCACTAAGTTGGTTAAAACCTGGATAAGTTTCTAAGACTGGCTTTGATCTTGCTATCTTCCGGCCTCAACCTCCAGAGCCATTAGGATTACAGATGTGTGCCACTGTATCCATCACTGTAGGCCTTCTTAGGGGAAAATGGAAAATTAAGAGGTCTGTGGAAGACTCAGAAAATAATTCCTACCTATAAAATGTAAGTAAAGTCTTCTTGATGTATGATAAGTTCCCTGCATCTTGAATTTTTCTCTATTCAGAATAAAAATTTAATAGGAATGTAAACTCCTTTTTACTCAGTTGAGTCATATGAAATTGCTAATTTTTAACTAAAAATAATAATTTCATAAAGTTTTAACATGAGAGTTAGAGTCCTAAAAACTACAGCAAGATCACCTAAGAACATCTGTTGAGCAGGGAAGAATGTGTGAAATTACCTAAAGCCATTTGCAATATATAGACTCTCAGCAAAGTCTGTAATCTTTGTGAATTCACCCAAATTCTTAATAAATGCCACAAATATGGTTTTCCCAAAGATCAGCATTTTATCTGTATTAACCCAGTGCTCTTGCAAGATTTCAAGGTCAGTGTCAGTAGAAGAATTAAAGTGAATCTTTATTGGTGCTGAATCTTTTCATCCTGTCTCTCTACTCACAGTGACATACTCAGTTATACAGAGAGAAATCTAAGCACTTGTCTTGTGTTTGCTACCAACTAGTCTTGTAAATTTTAACAAATTACTATCATTACTATCGTCTTTGTTCACTTGGAAAGAAAAGGTATCAACTTGACCATTTCTAATGTTTCTTCATTCTAAAAAATGATCCATTAAATGATTTTGTTCTTAAGCAGTGGCTTTCCTGCCAAACCACAACCTGTTTCTGCTGCTTGAAGATTCTTCTAAACTCAGTGTTCAAATAGGCACAAGAGTGCTTAGTTTTTAAATCTGATCACCAGTTACAAAGTCTGTTAATCTGACTTTATGTTACTGTATCATAATTTAACCTTTCTTTTATAATGATCTAAACACATGAAAACCAGTGGAATGATTTTAACAAGCACTGTAGAATTATAACTTTAAGCTGACTGTTATTGGTATATTTCTGTATCCTTATTTTCACATTCTCTGGGACCTACATAAAAGCCCCTAGTGTGCCCACACATTCTCCACAGAACCCTGAGAATCAGTCGTTATCCACAATTGGCACTGCTTTGGCCAGGAACCCATGAAAACCTTACTTCTACAGTTGCTGTAGCACTATTGCTACAGCACTGAATAAAATTCCACTGCTTGAAATTGACCCAAAAACCCATGTATGCCCATTACTACTGTTGCCATGGCCAGAGGCAGCCCAGAAATAGAAAAGAAAATCATGCTTCTGTTCATTCCTTTTACATTCACACCAGGACTTTCCATTAGCAAAACCTAGCTAAAAGTAAGTTTCCAAAGAGTTCTGGGATGTGTAGTTTGCTGACTTCAGCCCCTTGTGCTTCAGCAAAAAGCATGGGTGAACAGGAATAAACCTGACAATCAACAACTATCCACCTAAAAGTTTAGCTCTCCGACTCTTGAATATCTAGTCTTAGCTTTGTCTCCATGTTAATTTTTCATAATCAATACAGAAACTTACCTCATGCTTTCTCCTAATAAAACAAGTATAGTTTGTACAAATAGAGTTGCTTGCAATAAAAGAAATACAAGTATGGGTAAGGGTCTATATATAGAGAGAAATTAATTTCTCTTCTACTTCATTAAATTTCCATCAATATCTATTGATATATTTTGTGCAATTGTCCAATAGTTTGTATTCAATAAACTGAATATTAAATGATAATGTCATCTAATTACCAACATCCCTAGAAAAGAACAGGAGAAAGAAGAAAAGTTAAATAAAAACTGAAGTGGTGGGCTGGAGTGGTGGCTCGGCGGTTACAATACTTGCGCAGCATGTGCAAGTACATGGATTCAAACCCCAGCACCCATGTGCACAACCAAAGTGTCAGAGCAATGAAAGCCATGTGGAAAACTGAATAAAAATTTATTCTCAGGACTGGAGCAGTGGCTCAGCAGTTACGGTGCTTGCCTGGCATGCCCAAGTACATGGATTCAAACTCCAGTACCCACGTACACAACGAAGTGTCAGAGCAATGAAAGTCATTTGAAAAACTCAATAAAAACTGATTATCTCTGTCTCTCTCTCCCTCTCACTGTCCTCTCTTTTAAAAAAATGATTCTCTCTGTTTCTCTCTCACTGTCCTTCTCTCTTAAAAAAAAACTGAAGTGATTAATGAATAAAAATAAATACAATCATGTAATCATACATTAAATTTACAAAGAGATGAATAAGAGTACATGAATATATCTGCTATCCTTTTTTCTGTAAATGACTACCTGGCCATACATGATATTAATAAGTATATAAAGAGACAAATATGAAGAGAGGCTTGGAGACCAGAAAGAGTAAATATTTAAATGTTAAGAGGTATTTACTGATCAGTACCACAAACTAGTTTGAGTATCTACAAAATATGAACCAAAGCCAGAAAAATGCATGTAGGCAGAAACCTGCTGTGTCTCCCACAGAAGCTTCCCTGGCCCCTGAAGCTCATCAGCTCACTCGGCATTTTCCATAGTGATAATTAATTGTTTTTCTAACAAGAGAAAACTAAGTAAGACACTCTTCAGAATAAAAAGAAAACCAACCTACCCAGTAATGGGAAAATTTCTATATTTCTAGGAAATGAAAACAATGACACTCTTTTCATAATATCAAAACCACTTTATAAAAGTGAGTAGGAGGTCATTTGTGTCAAATAATTTCAGAGGACATAAGATTCTTCTATTCATGAATACTACATGATCTTTGTAACATTCATAGTTTTTTTATTCATTAAAGATGGTCTTACATTTAGGAGGGAATCATTATCAAACAATCAAGAACAAATGTATAGTGGCAGAGCAAGCCAAGGCTGATGCCATTCCATGGTCACCACCCCCCCAAGATTCTATGTTTTCCTCTACTTAACTCCCATGGAAGTCGAAGGTTCCCCACTGGTTGATTCCCCCATATTCCCTCCCTCCAGCCTCCTTTATATCCTTTCTATTCCCTCCCTGGTCACTGCCACCCTCCCTACGTCCCCCAGCATCATAGGCAAGGTTCCCCCTGCTCGTGTAAAAATTTATACATGTTGAAGATATTATTAGCTTAGCCATCTATCATACTGTTTCCAATTGTATTCTAGCTTCCACAAATGAGAGAAAACATTCACCCCTTGAGTCTCTGAGTTTGGGATATTTCACTTAGCATAATTTTTTCCATTTCCATCTATTTGGCCACAAATGCCATAGTATCATTTTCTCTAATAGCCAAGTAGAATTCCATTGTATATGTGTGCCAAAGTTTTTGAATCCACTCATCAAGTGAGGGGCATCTGTGTTCGTTCCATAATTTACTATGGTAAATTGAGCTGCTATAAACATTAATGAAGCTGTATCTCTATAATATGCCAATCCTAGCTCTTTTGGGAAAATACCCAGGAGTGGAATAGCTGAGTCATAAGATGGTTCCAGGCCTAATTTTTTGAGGAGTCTCCACACTGCTTTCCAGAGTAGTTGTACCAGTTTGCAGTCCCACCAGCAATAACATTCATAATTTACTCCTTGTATAATATAAAACTAACCTCAAATCCATCAAAAATAGCTTATAATTACTCAAATATCTTCTTTAAAGACATATTTTATTTTATTTCAAACTGGTTTGTTTAGGAAACCCTTTACATTTTTAACTTACAAATGCATGGAGCCTCTTGTGTGGGAAGAACAAAATGTTGGTTTCTTGTGTATAATATTTTAGTGATTAATATCTATATAAGTGTATGTCCAGTATAGTTTAAGCTTTCTTTGAAAAAATGCAGATGAAACATTTTTTCCAAAGGACTTTTCTGTTCAATAGTTTCAGGTTTTTCATATGCTGTGGCTAGCTTGAAAGCAAAGTATCTTCTCAGTATTTCTTCAACTATAACCCTTTAATTACCAAATAGGGAGTGAACTTGTTCAAATTCATAAATACTATATATAATTCAATTAATTGGTCTTAATATTGATGCTACTTAAGAATTGTCTTCATACCGAATTAACAGAGCAAAAAAACTACCTAGAAGTAAGTATGTAATGAAAAATAATTCACATTATTTATTCAACTTAATATGTAATCTTTGAAATGTTAATTGTGCTTGTTTTTCCTCAATACTGTTTTCAAGTTATTTCAGGAGGTAGGGAAGAAGATCAAGTAAATAATCATAATTAAATTTAGTTTATGCAGATTTATGATGTTATACTTTTAGTCAAAGATGTAATATTCAAGTAAGAAAAGTGCCTGGTTCATATAAAAAATTAATGCCTTACAACCTATAATTATGTTATAATTCACGTCCAGCTTTTTTTCCAGCCTGGGCTGTACCTTGTATTTTGTAGCCTATTATTTGTTTCTCAGGTATCCGCTTTTTACCAGAGACAAATGTTTTCTTAGATGTCAGAATAGGAGTTGTTTGTGTTGGTAATAACCCTAGAACTCTTCTGGATATTACTTATGTACAATATATAATTCATGAAGCAGGGCTCTACTAAAACACAGCAATAGTATTTCAGGGCCACCTATACTTCCAATTTTATTTCTTACTTTTATCCCTGAAAATTCTGTAAAGTTTCCACTTGTAAGTTGAGAGCCATAAGTTTCTGTATTTTTGCATTAGTTATGAAAGCAAAAATGTTGTCTTCTCTAGATTGTATTTGACAAATATTTGTCAGTGTAAAAAGCTGAGAAATCTACAAGTGGGTATTAACTTCAATTTGAACTCTTCATGAAATAGTTTAATCATTTATCTGCAAATCTATCTGATATTATCTCTCCTCTCTTGAATTATCCTAATTGTTATACTTAATGCTGGATTTGTAACATAGACAAAATGCCATTGTAGTAACATATAATTTTCTTTTTGCTATATTGTCTTTTTTTCCTCTAACACAGTTATTAGGCAGGAATATTGGATATGTTCTTCAGTAACTTCCTGCAGTTTCCAAAATGTATTTTCTTATAAAATGAAACCTAAGGGATAAATTGAATATAAGGCACAAGCAATTGTTGATATTATTCAACCCACATTTATTGAGCACTTACTGTGCATGAGATACTAACAGTTTTAATGTTGCAGACAAAATACGGAATAAAGCAAAATCATTGACTTTGTGATCACACTTTATTGATGTAGACAGGAAATCACACCAAAAGTTAAATTTCAAGGCAGTTGGTCCCAGTATAAAGCAATATATAAAATGCAGTAGAAAGAGGTGGGAGGTTATGTGAAGGGTATCAATAGTAAGGACTTAACAAAGGATATGTGACTAGGATCTGAACCTCAGTTCTATAGAGATTCTATAGGATTTCCTGTGTTTATGTAAAATTATCCAAAATTCACTAGTAATAAGCAATTTGTATGTACTTTTTTTAACCAATTCTCAATATATTCATCTTAAAGCTATATTTCTACTAAATGCAGCAACACAGTTTAAGTATAATTAGAGAGCTATTAGGTATTAGACTCTCAGGAAAAGAAAAAACTCATGGCTTTCGTAGGAGTACATTCTATTTTAAGAATAGGTTTATTTATCAATTTATCTTTAATCCTATCCACAAAACTGTACAATCTGTAGGCTTATATTTTTTATTATAAGTGATTCATTCAACCAACACCAATGAGATCAATATCACTGCATCTTTCCCTTCTATGTTCATTTACTCCAAATACTGCATTTACAAGGTAATCCAGGGGGATGTAGATTAAAAATTATTTATTTTGCATTCTCATAAGTCAGTAAAACTACAATTTAGATTCAATATTGGCTTGGCATAACAATTTTTTTAAATGACCAAAAAGAGAATTATAATTTATTTTAATAAAGATAGATGATTACCTTAATATTTAGAAATGAATTTTAAAACACTCCTGAATTTTTGTTTTTATTTTATAGGCCTGTTTTGGTCAGGGCTTGAGATAGATAAGAATAGATTTTTCTACAGTTTTATTTGGAAGATGTGAAAGTTTGTGTTTGAGGTTTAGTTTTTGGATTTTTTTTCATAATTGTAACAAGAATTGTATGCAAACTCATACATCAATCAAATTGTATTTCTAATAAACAGGCAAGTTATGTGATGAGTGCTGATGTGCCCAACAGAGTCATGGGGAGATGATCGTGGCCTTTGTCCATACAGTGTCACTTTTGACTGCTTGATGTTGAGTGCTCAGAAACACCCTTCAGTGAATTAGGCGAAGTAATGACTATCAGCCATTTCAAGCTCTTCTAATTTTGCCAACTGCAAAATACTGGAAAACTGAAAACTGCTTTTCAAACACGTCCTTAGTCAGAATTATGAATACAAATTAGGGTCTGCAAATTAAATATTTTGCTAAGATTTGGAGGGCAGTTGTGAGCCTGTTTTTGCTCTTGCAGGTGGCAAACTAGTCTTGGAGGTATAGAGTGTATAGGGGCCATCCTCCAGTCTCTAGCTTTGGGGTTACTGAAAGGCAGCTACACTGGTGGCACTTCTACTACAGCAGTATATAACCGTCTGTGTCGTTAAGGGCAGTTTCCCAGTACCCTTCCATTCTCACTGTGATAGAGTTAGCTGCTCTTCTGGTAGGCCAGTTATGCAATGTGTTGTTTTCGGCCATTTCTGAATGTTCAGCCTACAATCCTTACAACCACTTCCTGTTTTAAACTCCCTTCTCCTTAAAATAGCTAGAGTGGTTGCTCTTTCCCGCAACTGAATTATGACATGTTCATTTTGATTCTCACTCATGGCTGCCCAAACCAAACTTGCTGCACAGGTTCTTTCAGCTTCATTTCACTACATTTGGAGCTGTTGCCACCGTTGATGAATGTTAGGCCCATTTTAGTATCCTTATTCCCAAACTCCTTTTGCATGGTGAGTAACACTTGAATATCATTCCTGAAATAGTTCTTGGACTCTGTCAACCCCATTAATCTGTGATACATAAACGTTATTTCATGCACAGAATTATTTAAATTTTGTATAAAACTACTCTCAAGATAGGAATATAAGGTTCTTAGGAAGCATAAATGAATTTCATGTTTAGGCTTGAGTTCTATCCACAAGATATCTTGTATGGATATGCATAAATCTGAAAAATAAATTTGAAATATGAAATATTTCTAGTTATGAGCGTTTCAGATAAGGGATATCAATCAATAGTAATTGGCAATATCAGAACAAGCTGTAGGTACCACCTTACTCCTGTTGGAAAAATCCTAGGCCAGAGAACTTTTACATCTTCTCAATACAATAAAAGCAAATATTTCTTACATATACTTATGCTTCTGTAATTTCCCTGTTTTAAAAAGTTACTTATTTAAAAAAATATGTCCTCAAAGACTCAGTAGGTGATGTTAAAAATCAATTCTATCTATGAATATTTTCACTTTGGTCTGTTAATGAATTTATTTCAGATATAATAATGCACACTCTTTGTCCATTAAGCAGAAGTGTAATACACTTATATACATACATATTTACTTTTAGATTTTGACTTCTAAAATACAAAGATTATTTAATTTGCCTAATTAATATTACCTTCTAGAGCTTAGTATTTAACATTTCAGCTTTATAATGGGGCTGTTTGAGATTTTATTTTTAGTTATAGATATGGACCCTTAGTTGCAACATACTTTGTTTTAGTCTGTCCAGGCTTCTGTAACAACTGAGTGGCTTATAAACAAAAGAAATGATCTCACAGTTCTAGAGGCTGGGAAGTCCAAGATCAAGACATCAACAGGTTCACCATCTGAATAAGGCCTTGCTTCCTGGCTCATAGGTGACTCACTTTTCACTGTGTACTCACGTGGTGGAAGGGGCAAGTCATCTTGTCTGGGGTCTCATTTATAAGAGCATCAATCCTATGGTCTTTGTCCTCATTATTAAATCATCTCCTAATTCTGTCCTCTTGAGTATTATCATTTCAACATGATTTTCAGGACACAAATACTCAGATCATAGCATCTCTCACATAGCCATTTGTTGAATGTGGTAAGTTAGCAATGACTAGAAAGACTTTGTTATTCCTTTCACTGAGAGATGGAGCCTAATTATATTTTCCTTAAAAGTAGGCTTTTCTTAATGACGTCCTTTTCTAACAAGAGCAAAAGTGGTGCTTTGGGAAAGTAGGGCACAAGCATGGCTTACAGATTCTACTCAGACTTTGGAATTCTTGCATGTGCTTATTTCCTCTTGAAGCCAGTTGCCCAGAAGTTCAATGACCCTAAGGCTACCATGATGTGAGAAGCATATGCCTTGAGGAGATTCTCCGGAAGATGAAGCAGCACTTAGAGCGGAAGATGGGTTAAGAAACGCTGAGACACAGAAATGTGAATTAAGCAGTGATCCTGAGAGATACTCTTGCACCAGGTTATTACTGAAATTGATTACCCAGCAATCAAAGATGTATCATACCAATCCTTTCACAAACTTCTGACTTCTGAAATTATAGAAGTTGTTTTAAGTAAATGAACGTTGGGATAGTTTATTTTGCAGCAATAGGGAAATAGCTCATTCATGTGTTTTAAATATATCTTCAAAATGAAGTAAACAAATGGCTACAAAATAATCTTCTAAAAGAAATGTTAGAAATGCACAAAGTTATATTTTTACTGTAGGTAGGAGGTAAACAAAAATAGAGAAAGAATTATGATCTTATTTGAGACTTTGTATTTTGATGGGAATATTTTATCAAATAAAGGATTCAGGGGCATTTTAGCAATAGGAGAAACCCTACAAAGGGAAATGATACATGTCCCATTTATCAATGAAATTGTTTGGTCAAGATAACATAATATGCTGTGCAGAGGAGGCATGAGGGTAGTTGAGTTGGAAGGAAGAGGAAAGTTAGCAATAATGAGGGTCCTTGTGGGCCATAAATAGTATCCTATAGGCAATAGAGAACTTTTTATCAATTTCATTTTTTAAAAATTTTTATTCATGTATATTAATTATGCATAATGGTGGGGTTCATTGGGGCACATTGGCATATATATATATAAAACATAATTTGATCAGTGTCAATCACTAATATTATCCCTTTTTCCAGCCTCATCTGTTCCCCTGCACCCCTTCATTTATCCTATTGGTCTCCATTCTACCTTCATGATGACCTTTTATTTTTTTTCACTAGTTTCTAAATGCCAGAGAAAACATGGTTCTTGTCTTTCTGAATCTGCATCATTTCATTAAACATGATGCTGTCCAGTTCCACCCATTTTCCTATAAATGACATAATTTTGGTCTCCTTTATGGATAAATGAAACTCCATGATATATAGATACCAGTGTTTCGTCATCTGTTGATAAATACCTAGGCTGATTCCATAACTTGCCTATTGCAAATTGTCCTGCAATAAACATGGGTAGACATATATCCCTCAAGTATGCTGATTTTAATTCTTTTGGATCAATACCAATGAGTGGTATTGCTAGATCATATCATTATTTGATTTTTTAGTTTTTTGGGGAGCTCCATATTGATTTCCATATTAGTGGCTATACTAATTTGCATTCCCACCAGCAGTGTATAAGTGTTCCTTTCCCCCCATATGGTCACAAGCGTTTATGGTTATTTGTATTCTTGATGATTGCTATTCTGACTAGATGGAGATGGAATCTCCGTGTAATTTTGATTTGAACTTCTCTGACGGTGAAGATGTCAAACTTTTTTACATGTAATTTTTGGCCCTTTGTACTTCTTTTTTTATTTATTAGATGGATATAGAGATACAATTGAGGGGGAAACATTATCAAACATTCAAGAACAAATGTATATATACTTAGTTATCCAGGGCTAATGCCATATCATGAATGCCCAGCTTGGGTTCCCCCTGTTGCTGCTTCCCCCAGAAGAACTCCTGAGTTAAATGGATATCTCATGGAGGACAGAAAACTCCTTCTGAGATGATTCCCCATATTCCCATTCTCCAGTCTCCTAGGAGTTCTTCCTACCACCTTCCCCCATCCCCCTCCCTATGCCTCCAAGTATCCTAGTGAGTCATCACTCTGTTGCTTTGAGAATCATACAATTTGAAGTTATTATTAGTTTAGCCATCTAACATACTGCTTCCCCATGTATTCTAACTTCCACAGGTGACAGATACCATTCAGCCCTTGAGTCTCTGAGATTGGGATACTTCACTTAGCATAATTCTTTCCATCTCCATCCATTTGGCTGCAAAAGCCATAATAGTGTCTTCTCTAATGGCCGAGTAGTATTCCATTGTATGTAAGTACCAAAGTTTTTCTATACACTTGTCGAGTGAGGGGCATCTGGGTTGGTTCCATAATCTAGCTATAGTAAATTGAGATGCTATAAACATTGATGAAGCCATAGCACTATAATATGCTGATTCTAACACTTTTGGGAAAATACCCAAAAGTGGGATAGCTGGGTCATAAGGTGGTTCCATCCTTAATTTTTTGAGGATTCTCCACACTGCTTTCCATAGTGGCTGAACCAGTTTGCAATCCCACCAGCAGTGTAACAGTGTTCCTCTTTTCCCACAGCCCCTCCAGCATCTGTCATTGTTTGTATTCTTCCTTTTTGTCACTCTAACAGGAGCGAGGTGGTATCTCATTGAAGTTTTGATTTGCATTTCCCTCATAGCTAATGATGTAGAGCATTTTCTCATATATTTCTGGGCTTTCTGGACTTCCACTGGTTAGAAGTTTCTTGTAAGATCCATAGCCCATTTATTGATTGGATTATTTGTGATTTTGGTGTTTAGATTCTATAGTCTGTTGTATATTCTGGATATTAGCCCTTTGTCAGAGGTGTAGCAGGAAAAGATTTTCTCCCATTTTGTAGGTTCTCTCATGATGCTCTTGACTAGATCTTTAGCTGTGCAAAAACTTTTTAGTTTAATTGCATCCCATTCATTTATTCTTGATTTTACTGCTTGAGCCATGGGAGTTTTGTTGAGGAAGGCACTGCTGACTCCTATATCCTGTAGTCTTGACCCTACTTCTTTTTCTAGTAAGTTTAAAGTTGTTGGCTTAATATCCAGGTCTTCAACACATTTAGATTTAATTTTTGTGCAGGGCAAAAGATAAGGATCCAGCTTCAGTTGTCTACACATGGCTGTCCAATTTTTCCAGCACCATTTGTTGAATAGGCTATCTTTCTTCCACACTATGCTTTTGCCCCCTTTATCAAATATCAAATAGATATGGGGGTTTGTCTTAGGATCTTCTATTCTGTTCCACTGATGCCCAAGTATTTCACTGTTTTTGGTGGAGATGGTGAATGGGAGAGATTTCCTGATTTCTTCTTCTGAGGATTTGTTGCTGGAGTAAAGGAAAGCTTAGAGACTTACTGGAGTTGATCTTGTAGCCAGCTACTTTGCTGAAATCATCTATAAGCTCTAGGAGTTT
>PVKS010006119.1:0-80539 GCA_004027875.1 Aplodontia rufa
ATGTATATGTGGGTGAACAAGGGTGGTGGCAGGTCATGGTAAAATAAAACAAGGAAGATGGAGAATACATGGGTGGAAAGTAACCCACAATCTGGTCACAATAGTGTCCATTTTTATCACCCTACAAGCTTGGAGACAAACAATCAAGACTTGAATATAGCAGAAATGGAGTTGTTAATTTTACATATGAGGCAAGAGAATAAATGGATACCACTGGAGAAGCAATGACTCCAGAGTTACTTTGCTTGTAACTGAGTGTGGAAAGGATGACTCCACACCAACATGCAGGACTGTCAGTGAAGTTCTCTCTGAGGAGCTCCAGTCACACTTTGACTGGCTCACAAGACACCAAATGACCCTTCTGCTCTACCATGGACAAAGACATTTTTCTGTCTAATCATATCTGCACACGGAAATCTCCACAAGGCAGAAGACTAAGTACAACTTTTTGCTCGTAGGTTTCTGCAGGTGTTTTTTTTTTCTTTTTCAAGTCCTACTATGCATTGTATCACTGTAGTGAATTTTTTCCTCCATTCAATCTGGCTTAGAATGTCCCAGCATTTTTTGGAATGTGTTTTTCTCACAAATGCTGCAAGAAGAAAGGAGACAATACAGGAAATAAGTCAACTATGCTACCTTAAGATGAATACAGTTGTTCCTGCATTATCCAGGAGTTCCAAATCTGTGGATTCAACTAAACTAAGAATGAAAATATTCAAGAAATAAATTGAGTTTGTAATAAACATGTATAGACGTTTTCCTTATTGTTATTCCATAAAACCATAGTACAGCAACTATTTACATAGTACTTATATCGTATTAGCATTATGAGTAATGTAGAGATGATTTAAGCTATACAGGGAAATGTGCATAGATTATATGCAAATATTATACCATTTTATGTAAGGGACTTAAATATCTAAGGATTTGTGTCCCTGTGGTGAGTCCAGGAGCCAATCTCCCAGGGATACTGGTGGCTACTGTACTCAACACAATAAATAGATATAAATGTTAACTATTTCAATTAATACTTTCTGTAAAACAGTCCAGAGACTGAACAAAATGTGTTTGGATACAATTTTGCAAGTTAATCAGATGCCTTCTTTTCTCAATCATGAAATATTTATTGGTACTGCATTGTCTTTGCTTTGTTATGTGACTTTGAAGCTATCTTTAATCTGCTAACTCTGTCTACCTCCAGTAACATCTTCTTTCATCCAGCCTGGGGCTGGTCTATGCTCATTTTGGTCCCTCAAATCTGTTCCCCACATAGCACCCAGAGTGGATTTTTTTTTAAGAAAGAGGAAGAGAGTGATAGACACAGAGAGAGAAAGAGAGAGAGAGAGAGAGAGAGAGAGAGAAAGAGAAATGATGAATCAATTTTATTTATTTTTTCATCTGGTCTCTGTCCTCTGATACTTAGTTGTGTATGTGGTGCTGGGGTTTGAATCTGGGTCCTCATGCATGCCAGGCAAGCATTACAACTTCTGAGCCACCACTCCAGCTCCCAGAGTAAATTTTTAAAACATACCTCAAAACATGTCATTCTTTAAGTCATTTAGTGAATTGCATTTTAAAGACAAATCAAAGTCTACATCATGGTCTACTAGATCTTGTTGGAAATTTGTAAATACTATTTAAGAAATGTAAGTGTGATGGTAGTGAAGATGAGAGATTGAGGGAGGATTGGTATGAAATAGGTGATGGCATGGAGGAGATGAGACCTGACAGGATGTTGACAAGAGCTGAAGCTGTGGCAAGGGAATCGAGAAATGGATGGATGGCATGAGGGGTCAAAATTGGTGGACCAAATGGAAAACGAAAGTGAGAAGGTTTGAGAATAACATCTAGGGTTCTAACTTAACATGGTATTGTTGATTGCACTAGGGAATACAAGAAAATAAGCATGTTGGACATCGTACAGAGGAGGGAAGAAGTAGAAAGGAACAGGAAGAGTTGGGAGGGACATGGAAGCTATTTGTTAACACACACTCTGTGAGCACTTACTATGTGTAAGACACTCCTCTGAGTGCTTAACAAATGTTAATTAATTTATAACCCCTACCAGGCTTCCAAGGCAGCTGCTACAACTACCCTGCTTATGGATGAGCAAAATGAGGCACTTGATGATCTGTAACCTGACCAAGATCCCACAGTTGGTAACTGGTGGATTGGAGATTGAGAATAAGTTGTTCCTGCTCTGGAGCC
Source organism: Aplodontia rufa (assembly GCA_004027875.1). Taxonomy (NCBI): domain Eukaryota; kingdom Metazoa; phylum Chordata; class Mammalia; order Rodentia; family Aplodontiidae; genus Aplodontia; species Aplodontia rufa. The sequence goes on from PVKS010006119.1 coordinate 2,209, forward strand.
TAAACTGTCAATCACTCAATGAAAGGGCAACTTGGGGAGGTTTCTAGGTGGAAGAGGTTCAAGCACATGCTTGAAGATAAGCAGAAAGCCTCATCAAAGAAGCTCAGAAAGGTTGTGAGAAATACCCTGAGTAAATAGTTTCTCAGAGCTTGCTACTACACACTGTGGTGGTGCAAAGTGAGATCTACAATCTCAAAGTTTCAGGGTGTTGTAGGGGGTAGGAATTAAAGGAAGTATCTACAGTTATGTAAGAAAAAAGTCAACAAGAAACTGGCAGAATTTTTCTTGTAATCTTCCAGTACCCTTCCATAGAGCAATGTTCCTGTGTCTGTCAAGTGAGTGGATCACAATAGAAACCACATAAATTATATGATCATGGTCTGATGATGTTTCAGATTTTGATACTATGTAAATACAACATGCCCTGTCAATACAGATGAGGATGTGATTTTTGTTTATGTTTAATTGTAGCAAAATATACAAAGCATAAAATTTACCACTTTGACCATTTTTAACTGCGCAGCCCAGGGTCACTAAGTACATCCACATTGCTCTGCAACCACAACCACTATCTGTCTCTGAAGTTTTCATCTTCCCAAGGCAACTCTTTCTACATGTTCCATACCAACTGCCCATTCTCCCTCTATCCTCAGCCCCTGGCAAGCACCATTCTACTTTAGCTCCCTATGATTTTTGGTAAACTTTTTCTAATCAGATCCTTCCTTGTGAAAAGAAAAGGCACTTTATGCATTCCTTTGAACATAAGAGGAGAATTAAATACCTCCTTAAAAATTAATTTTGCCCAATAACAAAACCACAACAGCAACAACAACAGAATTCTGCCTTTTTTTCTTGATAATCTATCCTTTTCCCTATCTAGACATAGTAAATGCTCTTTGGCAGAGACTTTGGTTCTTTGGTTAATGAGAGAGAATTTCAATATTAAACTCCCTATATAGTAGAGTAGAATTGGAGAATAAGGAGAATTTTAATATGATTTCCCTATGAATTTTTTTTGCTCATATAAGTCAAAGATGCTCTTACTAGGAATGACTTTGAACCTACAGAGTCAAATATACATATTCCACAAATATATAATCTTAGCATAGGTCAAGAAATTGTCACAAGTGAACAATGTTTCAAGACTGTATGTCTCATATTGAAAGCAAAGACCCTTGAATAGGAAAAAGGAGCTTGGAAGAGACACCCTGGATCCTTGTCTTAGTTCATTTTCTGTGTCTATAACAGAATACCTGAAAATGGGTGATGAATAATAAAAGTATGTAGGTAGCTCACAGTTCTTCAGGCTGGAAGTCCAAGGTCGGACAGCCACATCTGCTCAGCTTGTGGTGAGGGTCTCTTGCTGCTCCAGGCATGGTGCAAAAGCAGAAGGGTAGGCTGGCTCATGGGGATAACGAGCAACATAAGGGGTAACCTTGCTTTATAGCAACCAGCTTCAGAGTTCCTGGGAAGGAAGAACTCACTCACTCCTGGGAGACGGCATTAATCTACTTATGAGGACTTTGTCCCCATGGCTCGAAACCCCACTTCTCCATCCTGTTGCACTAAGGAAGTGAACCTCAACGTGAGTTTTGGTGGGGACAAACCACATTCAAACCACAGCAGCAGCCCTCAAGGGGTCTGGGGCTAATGTCACACACCAGATGTGCTAAAGTTTTACTAATAGGCTGAAACTTCCTTTGCTATCAAATATGATATTAAAAGTTCAGCATTGTTTTAGGAAGTGGATTAAAGAGTTTAAGGAATTATGTAGGACACTCAACTGACTTCGAATTTTACTTTTTCTTCTTAAATATCACATATCATTGAATCTATACCAATTTAATTGATTTCATCAGTATTAGCTCTGAACTAATACTAATACTAACCAGCCTGAATCTCACATACCAAAAACATTGCTATAAACTGTCCATTCCACATGAATTCTGGTTCTGTCTTATGAACTTGTGTACAAATGACTTAGATTTCACTGAGTGTTCTGACTTAGAACAGAGCAGCTCTTCTCTTGGCACAAGTTCAGGCAATAAAGCCAATAAATTAGGTTTGGGCAAAAAAATCCATATTAGGTTGAAAATGATTTAAAACAAAGAATAAACAATAAAATACTGAAACTATTTTAGTTTGGCAAACTAATTAGTCAAATATTTACATCTTTCATAGTTTCCATTGCTAAAGACCAAGTCATGCTCACAGATGGCAGAAGGGCAGTGAAACCAACTCTGGTCAGCATTGACTTGGGCATGCCATTTTCAACTGTACACACAGCACCAGCTTCTGCTGTGAGCAAGAGTTGTCCATTGCATGCAGACTCCTACCTTCTGATTTCTTTTCCCAAGCTCTTCACTTCCCACATCTTCTGTCTCTTAGTAGCATAGCATTGACTTTTTCTGCTCTTGGGAGGCCATATTTTTATTACATCTTTTGCAGAAAGTTTGCTAATAATGGAATGATTCACCAGTGCTCACTAATGCAATATGCTTCCTTCTCCCAACTTGCCTCTCTTCAAGTCTGTAAGATGCAAACAGAAGTAGGGAGTAAAAATAATGGCCAGCAAGCCTCACTTGCAGATCCCTCTGTCTACGCCTACTACAGTGCGTGATTGCACTCCAACATTTAATAGCATCTGGGGTAATGTTGCTTTTCCTTATTGTTCATACCCAAGGTTCTATCATCAGATCTAACTTGTTAATTTGGACTGAGAGTCAAAATTTAATCTTTATTTTACTATTAATCATCAGTACAAGCTTGCACATCCCCTACACTCTCCAAGCTTCAGCTTGAACACTTATAAAGGGAGCAAAATGAGCATGATTAATCTCTTGCATCACCTACTTCTGGCACTTCATATTTCTAATTGTTTAATAGCTGTAGTGTGCTTAGAACCATTAAATATCATGTAGTTAGAACACTTTAGTCTCAGCTGAGTGGCCTAGCATATCCCATACTTCTCTTTAGCTCATCTTCATCTTACAGTGTCACATTGGCCTTTTTTTCTCCTTCCAGTCATGTTCCTTCCTCTCGATGGCTAATTTTACTGACTGACTGTCAGTTTTACTTAAAGTGATCTACTAGCTCTAGATGATCCTAATCTAAAAACACTGAAGCTTCAAGTGAGTTGATAAACTATAGATCAATCGTATGCTCATTTACAAAAAAAGAAGCAAAGTATCAAAAGTAAAGGATAAAAGTAAAATATATTTAACAGCCATAACAGTTTTAGAGAACATAAATATATTTTATAATATATTTTAACATTGAAACGTGTAATTTCTAAGCACATCATGAAATTATGAGCCCATAAAGAAAAAGTTGGAATTAATTTTTAGTAGTGGTTCCTCAATGATTTCATGGTGTCAATGAAATCTTTGTGCGTGGGGCTCTATTTTCTCTGAGACAGACCCATCCACCCCTCAGCACCTCCTTTTGGTTGATTTCCGGAAGCTCTTTTCTCAGCACCAATCCCTGTGGTTTAAAGGGACATGTCTAAATGATGGCCTTTACCATTTCATCCTCTAGGAAGCCTACATCATCCATCCAAGTCAGTTTCCCACCAATGGGTCTTTCCCCACCATTTTGTCCATCATGGCCTTCCCTCTCCTGTTGGATGCCTTCATTCTGATAAGGAAGTGCATTACTTCCTAGGTCTTCTTATGACTCTAGCTGTTAAAATCTCTAAATACTGGGAGACTTTAGGTCACTGGGTTTCTTATTTTTCTTCAAAATATAATTGAAATAAGCATATATATGGTAGAAATCTAAAACTATACAAATATGACTATGAAGCTTTAAAAAGTTTACGTGAAAAACTAACATTGAAAACAAATTCAAGAAACAAACATTAAATGAGGAAAAACAAATGCCTCACATATGACAGGGAGCTAGCTTCATTAACACAAATTCTTTAGGAAATAATGTTTTTAAACCTCTAATCCTGATGGAAAAATGGGCAAAGATTGATCATAAGGACCAAGACTGAGGGGCTGAAGTATACAGCAAGGACACCATGCATAGATGCTTAAGGTAACTATCACAGGAATACCACACCCCACACTGGAAAAAAAAAAAAGACCCCTTCTCCTCTTGAAAGGAGACTGATTCAATAATAGCAAGTTTTTCTACAGCACCCACAATCCATCAGGAATTATTCTGAGCATTGTGCGTACATTAATTTATTTCTCATGATATCCCTGTGAAGGAAAATCTTTGATTGCTATTTTACATAGGAGGAAACTGAAGTACAGATAGATTAAGGAAGTTTTTCAAGTGAAGCAACAGGAAAGAGAAGAGCTGAAGTTTCACTCCAAGGAGTTGATTTCAGCATCTACGTTGTAACCCACTCTAAGACAAAGTGTTAGAGGACTCTTCCCCACCTCCACTGAAGGACAGCTCTAGAGCATTTTGCATAGTTAAGCAACTCACTGCAAATTAAAGAAAATGCAGGACATACACTAATGGATTATATTTTTCTTTTTTGTGTCAGGAGCATTTAACCACTGAGCCACACCCTCAACCCTTCTTTTTTTGTTATTTTTTATTTTGGTACAGGATCTTACTAAGTTGCTTAGGACGTCGCTAGGTTGTTGAGGCTGGTTTTGAACTTGTGATCCTGAGACACTGGGAGTACAGGCATCTACTACATGCCTGGCTATGCAACTGGATTTTATTTCTTCATATTCAATATACATTGGTGTTTTCCTAGACAGTTGTCCTGGGAATTATAATTTTTGTTTCAACACAACTAAATACTCAGAAAAGCCTTGTGGTGGTGCAAAGGGTCAGCCAGGATCCCGGAATCCCTGGCTCTGAGGGTCTTGGGAAAACTGGGTGGTTGCATCAGACTCCTGACCCTGACTCAGGCCCAGGCATCTCAGCACTGCTGCTGGCTATCCCCACAGTGTGCTGCTACAAGAACTACAGAGACACAAGTTCTCCAAACTCCTCCAGGATCACTGCATTGTGAAAACGGTGACTCAGGGGGACTATTGTTCCTAAAGCTCACGCAGTGTGAACCCAAACTCACAGAGTGGACCTTCCACTGAACAGTTCAACAGTTGCCAGCCAACCTCCCTAGTCTGGAGTAGATCACAAATCAATCATCAATAACGACTTATTGGGGACTGGAGTGGTGGCTCAGCAGTTCTGGTGCTTGCCTGGCATGCACAAGGACACAAGTTCAAACCCCAGCACCATGAACACAACAAAGTGTCCAAGCAACGAAGGTCACATGAAAAACTAAATAAAATTTGATTCTGTCTTTCTCTCTCTCTCTCACGATCCCTCTCTCTTTAAAAAATAAATAAATAAATCTTAAAAAAAATAATGACTTATCATCCTCTGTGGTCCCAAGTTTATACTCTCCATAGTAAATTAAAGACCACCTTCCATTTCTTTTTCAATTTTCTATTTAATGGGGTTATCATTACTTCACCTCCCTAAACTGACATCTGTCATTCAGAAGAAAACTAGATCCTGTGAAATAGCTCAAATTAGTCACAAAGCATTTTTTTCTCTAAATCTTAAGTCTTCAGTAGAAATTTCTAAACACTTATCAATTTGAAAAATAGGTGGTGGGAACTTGAGGGACTGTTTTGCTATGTTGTATTTTTCCTATCAAACCAGTGGGGGTAATGGTTGGTACCTTAGGGTTGGTTTGATTTGTTGCTTAAGGAATATTCTTGGCTTCCAAAACCTTCATCTCTGAGTTACTCTTACATAGTTCAAAGAGAAAGTTACTCAAAAGAGCTGTGGTGGTGCCTACAGGGACTTACTGTAATGAAACCTAGGAGATGGCTAGCTGGAACTTTTTATGAAAAAAATGAATCAATGCGGCTTGGCAGGAAATGCCCGGAAAATGTGAAACAAGGAAGGAGTGAGGAGGCAGTGTCAAAACAAGGCTGTATTTCTGAAAAGAAATGAAAATTATGGTACTGTGAAGAAACTCCCAAACCAAATGGACAAAGAACAGAGAATAAAACTGGCTTCGGATGACTTTAAATAAGCCTGCTGTTTTCATAATAACAATTTCTTCCAACCTTTGACTATGTTTAGCTGTAGGATCACCTGCAATCTTATTTGTGCATCTGTATTATAATTGAGGTTTATGATTTATATTCTCAGGTTCACTGCAACCTTCTATATTTACTGTAAAAATGATCTAAAATGAGCCCACGTTTAACTCTAAAGGAATGAAATTTTGAGAATATAAATAACAATAAAAGCATATGACAGTGTCTCTATATATACACAGACAAACTTTATTTTGGATAAGACAGGAAGAAAAAGAGGGCAGGAAAATTTAGAGATATCAATAAATCTTTTTTCTGTGATGACAGTTTGTAAATTGTAAAAATCTATTTTTATGTGCCTCTGGATGTGTTATATGATTTTATGACTCTCTTGGTGGTGTTTTGGGCTTGTTTTGAATGTTGTTGGGTTCTTTTTTTTTTCCCTCCTTTTCTTTTTCAGCACTGGGTATTGAGCCCAGGTGCTAAGCAAGCACTTTACCGCTGAGCTACATCATCAGCCCCTTTTTAAATTTTATTTTGAGACAGAGTCTAAATAGCCAGGTTGTCCTCAAACTTGCAATCCTCCTGCCTCAGCCTCCCAAGTAGTTGGGATTGCAGGTGTACACCACCACAACCTGCCCTCCTGGTGGTTTTTGACCACAGAAAAACTACCTGCTCTCTGGGGCATCAGAAATCCACCCCACCTCTGTAGAAGAAGTTGCCTTCAGATATCAGAGCTGAATTTCCTGGAGGAATGTTCTCAGGCTCCCTCTGGCTGTAAACTCAATTCCTGCAGCTCACCAGGCCTCACCCAGCCCTTCATTAACTGAGCCTCCAAGGCTCTCCAGCACACCTGCTTGGTCACACAAAATCTTCTCCATTATCTGAGTGTGCCACAAACATACGCTGCCTTTCCCTGCCCACTTGGTAAAGGCCCTGATGAAGTGTGTTCCTTCCCTTTCAGCTGGAAGACCAGCCTGCCCTCCTCCTTGTTCCCTTGGGCCTCTGTTCATAGCTCTGTTACATTTCCCCTAATGTTACAATCATTCATTTATTTTCCTGTCATTCCTACTAGACCATGAGCTTCCTAAGCACAGGTGCTATGTCTTAATTTTGAGGATTGTTCCAAATACCAAGGACCAAGATGACCTTGATTTGCTTGATTCATAGCTATAATCTGAAGTTAGTGCTTTGTGGCATCATGAAAATGTCCTTGATTTGAGAAATTCATTCAGTTCTCAATGGAAGATCAAATTTAAGCTTCTTTTGATTTTGCACTGCCAGAGTGAATTTTTGAAACTATCAACCCCACATAAGTTGCTTGTGTAACTTTCTTCCTTGTCTTGCCTAACCTTAACCTATGATTCGAATGTCTCAACCAAAATTAATGTTGAAATTTAATTCCCGTGGAGAGGTATTTTCATGCCAGATTGCACAATTCTCCAAAGCATGGAATCTCTGGCCCATTGCCCTAACCTGCTGTGTTTAAGAAATTGCTCCTAAAGGTCCTTGGCCCCTGGCACTGCTAGTGTTACAAGGGAGGATGAAGAGTAAAGAAATCCAGAAGGAGGAGGAAGAAGCCAGATCTCAAACCCAAACATTAATTTTGCTGCAATGGATTCTACTCCAACTAAATCATTATTTTCCAACTACTTTAAGGTGACTGGGATGATCAACATATGCAGGAATCTACAAATTGTATTTACATATAAAGGTATTGTGATGGGTTGGGTTAGTTTTAAAAGATCAACAAAATAGACTGAAAACAATTTTGCCAACATGACTATATCTCTAACCAATGAAATGGTTTTAAAAATTAATAAGAAAAGTCACATATGTTTAACACAATATGTGAAACTGGGGCAGAGAGTTAATCCAATTATCCTGAAAACTAAAACAAATCATCCTCTTCCCCTCCCACTCCACACATATGAAATAACTGCTACTGTTATATTTTTTCCCCTCTCCTTCCCACAAAGTGGCAGGGGGTGGGGTTACTTTTGACATAATTCTCTTCATATGTAAAGTGTTTGAAAGCTGGTGGTATTTGGCGTGTCTAACCTTTAATCCTCTATTTTGATTTTTCTAGTCCCTCTACTATTTGTCAGAATTTTAGGGTTGATTATATCAAGATACCAACACATAATAAAAACATGATGCAAAAGTAAACCCAACAGCATCAGCATCACCTCCCTGAATTCATTTGCCTTTCTTCTTTATTGTTCGAACACAAGCTGATTAGGATAGACAGCACTTTTTGGTGCTTGTCGGGGATGAATATGCAAGGAAGAATGTAACATTTACATATTCACTCATTTATGGTGCATATTACCATACATATGCTGCCAGTTCATGTCTATGAAACAGGAATAAAGCAATGTTCATCTTTTTTTATAGCCTGGAAATCGCATTTGCTTTTCTAAGCTGCTACTTAAGTCTTGCCAAGGGTTTCATCTTTTTTATCAGGTCCCTTAAGCCCCAGGTCAAGGGCTGTGGCCAGTTCTTGATCTCCAAACACAAAGTCTATGATCCACTTAACAAACTGAATTACTATGCTGGTCTTTTGCTTACTCTCTTCGATGGCAGAGTTTATTTGGAATTAGTACTACCTGGTGGTACCACTCTAGACCCTCAGGATCAATGACAGAGGGTAGCATTTATTTCTTGGGGGAGAACAGAGTAGAAAATCCAGAGATTTTCAAGAATTTAACAGTGTTATAGTTTGGGGCATTTTAGCAGATGTCCTGAGGCAAGGCCAAAAGGGACTGCTCAACTGGAAGTACCCACTGGAAATCCCAACAATTAGAACCACAGATTGTGATTTTGCTCCAGTGTTGTTTGGAAAGGTTCTACAGTACTGGGCTTGGAGAAAATGCTCAAAAAATATGAAGTAAAAGAAGCAAGATTCAAGAATTTACTGCTGCCACAGTATGTTAGATGGCTAAGGTAATAATAACCTCAACATGTATGAATTTTTACACAAACAGGGGGAACTTGCCGAGGATACCTGGAGACGTAGGGAGGGGATGAAGGGATGGGGAGAGATTAGGAAGGATATCTAGGAGACTGGAGGGAGGGAATATGGGGGAATCAATTCAGAAGGAGATCTCCGACCTCCACGAGAAGTCCATTTAACAAAGGGGTCCATTTGGGGGAAACAGAACCATGGGAAACCCAAGGGGGGAAACCATGGAATGGCATCAGTCTTGGCTAACTATGTGAATATACATTTGTTCTTGATTGTTTGATAATAATTCCTCCTCAATTGTAACTCCATATTTAACTAATAAAAAAAGAAAAAAGAATTTACTGCTTCTGGTTTACACAAAGGTCAAGATCAACGTCAAATTAACCAGATAGTTTTCAAATCCTCCTTTCTCTTAGTGCCAAATCAATTGTGAAAGATCAAAAATCAAAGTTGAACCAATCAACTGAGTAACTTGGGCCATAAAATCTTCTACAACATTCTTTCTGAGCTTTTGTGCATAATTTTCAACTTCGTATTATGGATATATATGAATATTTCTAAGTGTTTCTAACTTGTTTCCATTTTCAAATGCACAGCGTGCACCTTGACATTGGAACAATAATTAAAATTATATTGAATTCTATTAATATAAGAACACCTTTACTTAAAATACCAAAACAGGACAATAATTGCCCTTACCTGACATTTATTACTAACTTCACATGCAGTTCATGTCTATTCAAGGTCAGCTTCTGAAATAGAAAAAGGCCAAAGTAAATGAAGGCTGTGGACACCACATGTCTGTTTCTTGGACCTCATCAGAGCAGGAAGCCACAGCATAAGAGCAGTGTCTACTCTGCAGAGACCGTGAGGAAAAGACCCACGCTCTCCAGGGCAGGTGGGCACCACCATATATACAAACAGGGCAGTGGGGGTCATGATCCAAGCTTTAAAAGTTGAAATGCTGCTTCCCTGAAGTAGCTAGAAAGCTGAGTGACAGTGTGGTGTTAGGGACATAAAAACTGCCTGGCTGTGCATGTGAGTTTCCTCTTGTGGTTGGTGATATTAGCCTGTACAGGCTGTAGTGACAGAACACCACAGACTAGGTGGCTTAAGCCACAGAAATGTATTTCTTACAGTTCTGGAGACTGCAAATCCAGCATCAAGGTGTGCATGGATTTGGTTTCCCTGGAGGCCTCTCCCTTTCATGTGTACATACTTATGTCCTCACATGGCCATTTCTCTGTACGCACATCCCTGGTGTCGCTCTCTTCTTATAAGGACATCAGTTGTATTATTAGATTAGGGCCCCATTGTTAGGGGCTCAACTGCCTTTTTTTTGTTCTTAAGAGAGAGAAAGAGTCATTTTATTTTTCGTCTAGTGTTTGTTTTTCCACTACTTAATTGTGTACATGGTGCTGGGGATTGAACCTGGCTCCTCGCACATGCCAGACAAGCCACCACTCCAGCCCCTTTGTTGCCTTTTTATAGATACTATATCCACAGACAACCACGTTGTGTGTTAGGGCTTTAATGTGTAAGTTTGTAAGGATACAATCAGCCCATAGCACCTATCCCAAGACAAAGCTTCATCAACTGATATGAGCCCCATCATGTCCATGTACCCATGTGTTGGATTCATTTTCAAATCTCTACTTGCATATATTCAGAGGCTGTGGGTAACTGCAATGTTATTCATACCTGGTATCTGGGAGGTATTTTTTTGTGTGTGTTTTAGAGGACAGTTTTGCACATATAGAGTATGTATGACAATGATCACAACTGCAAACATAATAAATAAGAAAACAAATTCAATGAGATGAAGCACTTTATCCAAATCCCACACCTATAGCATTCCAGGGCCTGCTTATTATCTAACATAGCCACTTCCATATTTGAAAGCTACTTGGCTAATGGGATGGCTTTTCACAGTATGATCCAGAACGATGCCAGCCTTTTTTCATGACCTCATGATGAAGCAGTTTGCAGAAGTCTTGGAATCTGCTGCAAGTGGGATATAATCCTAATCCTACAGTGCTGACCAAGGAATGAGGTCAGAAGGGGGACTTGCTCTTGATGTACTGCTGGAACCCTTAATCCAGGTGAGAGAGCAAAAGGGAAAGCAACAATTTCATGGACCCATATTTACTACCCTGGACCTACATCGTGCCCACAGAGTCTAATACGACACCTGGCAGCAGCACAAAATTCTAAGGTGGAAAGACACACAGAGAACAGTGCAAACTTGAACACATTGTCCCTCTTCCTGACCTTCCATCTTGGCTCTGTGAAATACATTCTTCTGCCCATCCCCAGGTCACTTCGAGGACTAGGCAATGCCCAAAACCGTATGCATGCAGAGGGTCATGACTGTCACCAGCCACTCCTTCCCTTTGCCACTTTCTAGGTGAGTCTTTCCAAATGCTTCCGAAGAAAATAAATTGTGTTGAATCAATTCTGCATCCTTTAATAGAATTAGCATAATTTTAAAAAATCTTAAGTAAAGATTATAATTGTGCATAAAAGGGAGAAATTCCTCTGAAGGTAGCACCACATGTTGGTCTATTTTCCTAGGAGCTCAAAAAATTTCCATTATCTTTTCATTAGCACATGACTTGCTGGCCCATAGGGATTAATTACAGAGAGTAATGATCTCATTTTGTTTAGGAAGACAGAGTTGGGGGAATGGAAACATTAAATAAATTGAGGGGGATTGCAGACCAAGGCCAGGGCATGGCCCTGAGTTCTACCCTGGCTAGCTATGTGACCTTGAGCTATCTGTGTACTTATGAATACTTCCATTCCCTCACCTTTAAAATAGAAATAATAGAGGCAAGTAAGTGTTGCTACAAAAATAAAAATAGGTACATACATGATGCCTAGCACCTATTGTTGTCACTGATTCCAAAGAGCTAAGCAATTACAGATCAGTCATCAGGTCCTGTTCCTATTTTCCGGAGACTAACATTTATCATTGTTTGTGTCACTGCTTGTCTATAGAGGGGAACTCTAAGCGGTTGCAATTGACTAGGGAATTTCATCTATCAACATGAATGCCCAGGGAGCATTCTTCATTTTGCTTGGATGATAGATTAGAGAGAGGGAAGTGGTTTGAGTTCCCTGGAAAGTCATAGTAGGCATAATCAACATTGTCCAGCTTTCTCTGTATTTAATCCATGAGGCAAAAATCTGTTCTGCTTTTAGACTTTCTGCCTAGCCAGCTCCCCTGAAGCAAACATCTCTCTAACAAACACCACACTTTCCTGAAATCCCTTCTTCACAAATATGACCCTTTTAGATTGTCTTAATTTTTTTTTGTTTTCAAATTTCCTGATCCCCTTTCCAAATGTAAATACAAACATTCCTCAATTTATGATGGAGTTGCATCCCAATCAACCCATCTTACATTTAAAAATATTATGTAGGAAACACATGTGTTACATGTAACTTACCAACCCCCCTAGCTTAGCAACACTGCTGCCCAGCATTGTGAAAGAGGATCATAACTGCTTCTCACTAGTCCAGAAGTTCAAAATTCAAAATTTGAAGTACACTTTCTATTAATGTTTCAGAAAAGATAAGGCAAGACACTGAGGAATACTGAGGAAGCAGATTTCATTATGCTGAAACAGGTCCGGAGGTCTAGTGCTGCAAATTCTGGACCCTGAAGGGAGGGGCCCTCTGTAATTTATACCTCTTCGGAGGTTACAAAGCATTGGGCTCTTATTACATACTGATTGGTGAACAGTTAAATGTTACAAAGTAATTGGCTCTCAGTAAATGGAAAAAGTAACTTAAAAAAAATCCCTTTGCAGAAAGACCCTCACACAAGCTCTAGCATTTCCAGGAAAGGGAAGTTTCTGCTGAAAAGGGGGCTAAACTGGAAGAATTTGCTGTAAAGAGCTTGTCAGCCAAGAGATGTTAAAAATGCAAAAATCTAGCTTTCTCCCTCTTACATTACTACATGTCTATCATTTTTACACCATCAGAAAGTTGAAAAATTATTTAAGTCAAATCATTATAAACTGGGGACTGTCTATACTCATGAACACATAACAAGATGTTTTTACCAAGGCCTCCAAGGTCAAGGTTATCCTTCACACTACGACGTGGGTAAAAAAGATTTAATCATTTATCATCATTCACATTTCCTTAGCTTTTATCATGTGCTGATCTCTGACTCAGCAGAGAACATGCTGAGTCTTAATCCATGTTCTTCTGAGTCAAGACTCATTGTTTCCTTCACACACACACACACACACAAAAAGGAAGAAAACAAAAAAACTCATGTCTAATTGACTCCTCTCAAAGCATCTTTCTTTGCCCTTGAATATTCGTGCACTTGAATTATCCAATGTGATCTATATTATTTTATTTGAAATTCGTTGTACATTTGTGTATTTATCCATCTTCCTAGCTGGAAAGTTTCAAGGGCAGAAGCAATCACTTTTTAGTTCCATATGCAATGCGTAATACATTGTTCATGCCACGTAACCTGAATAAATACTGTGGAAGAGCGGCAGTGCAACCTCGTTTAGCAGTGAAATGAATACGTCCTTTTAATATATGCCTTTTTAAAAAATAGAGCATACTATTCATTTAGACTACACAAAAGAGTGAAAATATTTAACACAGTTCAGATGAATATGCCTTTTAGTGTTTTCAAATTTAGATTCAATCTGTATTATACATACTATGAATATGAATACAATATAAATATGTAAATATCAAATTTAAATATATCCAAAATATAAATATTATAAATATATTATGAAAATCTCTTCCTGGAAAAATGTTTTGTAGGAAAAATAAATGTCCTTGTCACTTAGAGGTCCCCCTGAGGCATTGCACACGATACATTATGCAAGATGTGCTTTAAAACATGTCTACAAAAGAGAAAAACGTTGAGAGAAAATCATGAAGCTGGGTGCTGGGTTGGAGAGCCCCTCCACTATAGATGTTTGAAAATTTCCAAATTAATAGTCAAAGAAAAGGGAAGAAAATCTCTGAGATGATGGCGAGCGACTCTTTTAACTATTTAGAATCCAAATGAGGGAGGTGGGCAAGTGTGTTTATTACCTTTCAGGAAACACTAGTCAAAAGCCAGTGAACTCCACAGGGCAACTGCAAAACTGACTTCGACTCTGCCTCCCAGATTTTTAGTTCTTTGCATGGATTCTTTGAAGAAAGCTGTATCAGCAATGATTTTGATGGGCATTACATAGAAAAATCATCATTAGTGACTGAATTGAAAGCAGAGTCAGACTCTAAGTGGGAAAAAGCAGTTTGATTTTATTTTATTTCTGTTCAAATACAAGATTATCTTGTAAAAATATTTCAAAAGGTGAAGAGTTAAATAGTGGTCATTTGAGGCTAGGTAGGGTAGGGACATGGGGGGATAGAGAGATGTCAGATAATAGGCACCGAAACACAGCTAAACAGGAGGAACTGGTTTAGCGCTCTACAGCTCTGTGGGGTGACTATAATTTAATGCAATCTGTCATATATTTTATGAAGAAGTAGAAGAGAGGACTTTAAAGGTTTAAACATAAAGAAATGATAAATTTATAGAGGAGAGGCAGATTTTAATAACCTTGATTTAATCATTATGTGTTTTATTTGTACATGTGTGTATATATATTGAATTATCACATTAAACCCCATAAATATGTACAGGTATTATATTTCAAAAAGAAAAACTTTTTTTCAAGACAGAGGGACAGTGTGAGAGAGAAAAAGAGAGAATCAATTTTATTTAGTTTTTCATTTAACTTTTGTTGCTGTGATACTTCGTTGTGTACATGATCCTGGGGTTCAAACCCACATCCTTAGGCAAGCCAGGCAAATGCAGTAATTGCTGAGCCACCGCTCCAGCCCTAAAGGAAAACTTATTTTTAAAAATATTTGCTTTAGTGACTATCAAAGCAAATTCTAAAATACTAAAAGTCAGGGCTGGAGCAGTGGCTCAGCAACTACGGTGCTTGCCTGGCATGCGTGAGGATGTAGGTATGAATCCCAGCACCATGTACACAATGAAGTGCGGGAGCAATGAAAGCCACATGAAAAACTAACAATAAAATTGATTCTCTCTCTTTCTCTCTGTCTCTCTGTCTCTCATTTTCACTGTTTGTCTCCCTTTAAAAATTAAAAAAAAGTAAAAAAATATTAAAAATAATAGCAATAAATCAAATGGTACCTACTCAAGTTGTGTTGATTACTATTGTGTTCCAAGTATTCTTTAGGAATTGGGGACACTGAGGAAAGAGCCTCCTTTACACAACTCACATTCCAGTGAGGTGGAGGCAGATTAAAAATAATAACTATAGGGTATGTGAGATGTGTGTTAAGAATTATAGACAAAAACACCACAGGTGAAGGAATTATCTAAGCAAGAGGCACATGAAGGGGTCTGCATTTCAATATAGCAGTCAGAGCAAAGGCTTAGAGGAGGTGGGTGATGAGCAAGGGCATTCCTGACATTAATGCATCAGGAATGAGCTGGGCACATTCTTGCCAGTGCATGGGAGAGGTTGCATGTGCCCTATTGCAACAGAGCTTCCTGTTTCTGAGGGGCAATGTGAAGATCCATGCAGGGAGGTATGGGAGAGAATTCTATTCATTTTGATGGATAGGAACCTTAAAGTCACAAAAACGTGTAAAATATATTTATAGTCAGTTACATCAGGTGTAGAGTTATTGTTCAACATAGATAATCCAACATTGGAATATGTTAAATTTAAAAGTATATATCAGTTTAGGTTCATCAATTACAAAAAGTGCCCAACTCAGGTGGAGTATCTTGATGACAGGGGAGTCTATACATGTGTAGGGCCACAGGACATGCAAGAAAGTCTCTTATCTGTTATATCTGCTCCATTTTGGTATGAACCTAAAATTGCTCTAAAAGTTAAGTCTATTGAACATTTCTAATCATAGTTTGATATAATTATCTATCCATCATCTATCCATCCACACTTCCCCATATATGAAATGGCTTACATGCAGTATTATACTCTTTGGCACAATGCTGGGCAACAGCAGCAACCTCAAGTCACAGTCAGACCTGTAACCACAAAGAAAAACAACTGACATTCTATGGTGGACTTGTTGCTAAGATAGGTGTATTAAATGCATTTTTTACTTAAATTATTTTCAACTAATTGTGGGTTTATCAGGATGTAACCTTATCATAAGTCAAGGAGGATCTCTATGCAAATATGGATAGTGCATGTATATATGCACATATATAATATATATGAATGCATGGATATGAATCTCTGGACATATAAAATACTCAAATATTTTAATGGAAATATGGAATATTTTAGTATTTTGATAGTGATAAAAATTCATACAAGCCAGGTGTGGTTGTGTCTCTGAGACTCAGGAGGCTGAGGCAGGAGGGAGGATCACAAGTTCAAAGCCAGACTCAGCAACTTGGCAAGGCCCAGAGAAACGTAACAAGACCCTGTCTCAAAATAAAAGATAAAGGCAGAGATGGTGCCCACACCACCAGCACCGATCCTGAAATGCTCCTGAACAAACTTCACGCTGCAGGATTTGGAGGTGGCATCCAGCAGTAGGATCACACTCATGGTGTGTGAGATCTTTACCCCCCCTAATTCTTTAATGCTAAAGGTAAAGAGCTTTGCATTAATAAATCTAAACAATGAGTTTGTCACGCCCCCTCCATCACTACTGGTTTCACAGCCTGGGGGCAGGGAGCTATCCAGGAGGGGAGGAAGCAGGGCATAAGTAATTTAACCTGGACACAGCTGGGAATGCCTTAAGACTCCCACTCTCACAGTCTGTAACAACTGATTCTCAAGCAGTGTCCACACTAGTGAACCTACAGCTATTCCTCCATTCAATTTAGCTAGCCGGCTCCACCTGCCACCTTGAGGTTTCCCTGAGGGCAAGGATAGTCACTCAGCAAAAGTGAAACCAGACCCATCATTTACAAACAGATTAGGGTCCTCAATCTCCACAGACAGAGAAGCAGATCTAAGTGCTCTGTGTCCTGGCCGTCTGCCCAGGGGCTGAGTGGGACTGGAAACTCCCTCTCCAGCTCGAGGGAGGTGCAAGTGGTGGCTTCCTGCTGCCCCCTTACATGTCCCAACAGGAGAAATCTGTGAACAGAACTCAGTTCAGTAGGGCATACTTTCCCAAGGTGGTCTCCTGCTTCAGTTTCTCCAAAAGCTGCCTGTAACTCTCGAACAAGGCAGCGACAAGCATAGCCTCAGGAACCTTTGAACAAAAGGGGCAGCCTGGGCTCTCTTTCAGCCTCCAAGTTCTCTCCATAGCCAAGACTCCATAGGTCCTGAGCTCTTTAGGTGAGACTGGGCTTCCACGACCCCTAATGGTTGCAAATCAGAACCACATAATTAATCACTGACCCATTTAGGCTGGTGCTTCCTTCACTTCTGTCTTCCCTTGCTGGGACTGTGACAACCCCACAGAGCAGCTCTTGGGGCCTCTGAAGATCACAAGACAACCAAGGGTGTGGCAACAGAGAATCTGGGGAAGCTAACTTCAGACTGGCCACTCTCCTTGGAACAGTCAGACTCCCACACATCTACACCAGGATCTACCAGACTCCTTACAGCTCCTGGGTCCCTGGCATAGGAAAATCAGGAGTTTGGTCAGGCAGAAAATAATCTACCCAGGAGTGCATCTCAGGTGGTGCTGATCTCTATTCTCACAAGAAGTGGGAGAGGGCAGGATCTTCTACCCCTCTGCAGCAGAAAATTTTGAGGAGATCCTCTAGGAAAACCCAAGGCTACTGGAGATTACCAAGCTGCATCTCCCCCGACAAGCTCAACTGGGAAGAGTCTCCAGCTAGAGGGCAGATATGAACGCTTTCCCCCATGGTACACACTGACCTAAGGGGCAGAAACTCAGAACTCTCCCAACTCCTTTTTTTATTGTTTTATTTATTATTTTTTAAATTTTTATTGTGGATCCTTCTGCCGTCTAGTATTTTTAACTTTTAACTTTTTAATTTTTTTATTTTTAATCCTTTTTAGCTTTATTGTTACTACTGAACTTGGTGTTCTTGGATGTACATTTTTTTTGTTTGTTTTTATGTATTGGAGGTTGGTTTCTACTGTCACTGTGTCTTTTCAAACTTGATTGCTATCTCCATAGTATTGGAATTCAACCAGGGAAACTCTTCATGATAGCAAACTAGCCCTCAGTCTCCCTTGGTTGAAGAGAACCACGCTCCATACTAACTTCTTCTTCCCTGTGCTCTGGCAATTCCTAAACTACATGCTATCCTGTCTCATTCTCACTCAAATTCTTTACCCCACTCACAGCCCATTTCTATCTTTTCTTTATTCCTAATTGAAAAACCTACACCACTCTAAATCCTTGTACCTCTTTATTCTAAGCCAGGAGTTCTTAACTACCTCCCCACCTCACTTCCTTGGCTTTCTAGTCATTTCTTCTCCCCACTTACAGAGGCCCTGCTAACTGAAGAAAAGGACATCCTTCAAATTGCTTGCTATTATAATATATTGTGAGAGCTCTCATCTAAGGAAACTGCTCCTATAGGTGCTAACCATCACTATAACTGTTTTAGTTGATACTGTATAGTATATGCACCTATAGGCTCTCAATTCCTCACTGATTGGACTAGCAGCTATTGATCTGAGCTTCCCGAATAGTTCCCCATCCCAACGAAGCAAAGCCATAAGAAGCTCCAATAACCCCTACAAGAGTAATATGGTCGGTCTTCAAGACACACCCTCTGTATCTGAAAATGAGGAAAAGGGGAAAATCTCCCCTCCTCAACCTCACAGCTCTCCATCCAAGGACTCCATGGTTGGGGTCCTAGATGAAAACCTAAGAGAGTGTATCAATATTATGATTAGTAACTCAATCAAAGAGTTGAAAGAATGATTAAGGAAAGAGCCCAGAGATCAATTTTAAGTGATGAGAGAATTTTTATAAGGAAATAAGGGAGAAATTCCATGAGATGAAAGATCATCTTTATAAAGAATTACACACCCTGAAAAGAGATGTAGCAGAGCTATCAGAACTGAAAAACACTGTCAAGCGAATAAAATCCTCATTGGAAGATACTAACACCAGAGTAAACTCTACTGAAAATAGAACCTCAGCTCTTGAAGAACATGCATCAGATAACAAAGACAGGCTAAGCAATGTTGAGTTCAAGGAGGACAGACAAGAGAAGAAACTTACACATGACCAGAACTTCCAAATAATATTTCATGAAACGAGGAGAAATAACATGAGATTCATTGGACTGGATGAAAACTCTGAACAGAAAACAAGGGGTATAAAGAATCTTCTAACTGAATTTATAAAGGAGAACTTCCCTTACATTAGAATTGATTCAGAGTACCACATCCAAGACGCTTATAGGACACCAAACCAGCCTAATCAAATGAGAAATTCACCTAGACATATTACATATAAAATGAATAACAGAGAAATTAAAGAGAGAAATCTAACAGCAGCTAGAGAAAAGCCCCAAATCACATTCAGAGGCAAACCAATTAGGATTACCATGGATTTTTCAGATCAGACAATGAAGGCCGGAAGAGCTTGGAACAATATTTTTTAAACTTTGAAAGAAAACAATTTTTATCCAAAAATAATACACCTTGCAAAACTCAGCTTTCAATGTGATGGGGAAATTAAATATTTCAATGGTAAACTCAAGTGAGCAAGATATATGAACACAAACCCTGCACTACAAAATATTCTCAAGAATATTCTTCATTCAGAAGAAAATGCTAATAAACAGGATTGACAGACCCCTTGCTAACCTCACCAAAAGGAAGAACAAAGTGAAGCAAATCAACAAAATCAAAGACAAAAATGGAAATATCACCACAGACTCAACCAAAATCCAGAAGATCATCAGAACTTATTTTGAAAATTTATATTCTGACAAGTTTGATAATCTGAAGGATATGGACAGATACTTGGCCACATACGACATCCCCACATTAACACCGGAGGGCATTGAAAATCTAAATCAACCTATCTCAGTTAATGAAATTGAAGCAGCAATCAAACCTCTTCCCAAAAAGAAAAGCCCAGTACCGGATGGATATATGGCAGAATTCTACCAAATTTTCATAGAAGAGTTAACATTGATCTTCTATAAGCTCTTTCATGAAATTGAAAAGGAGGGAGCACTCTCAAACACTTTTTATGAAACAAATATTACACTGATACCAAAGTCCTACAAAGACATGTCAAGAAAAGAAAACTACAGACCAATTTCCCTGATGAACATAAATGTAAAAATCCTTAATAAAATTTTAGCTAATTGAATCCAAAAGTACACTAAAAAATAATGCATTATGATCAAGTGGACTTCATTCCAGGAAAACAAGGATGGTTCAACATACACAAATCAATAAATGTAATTCACCACTTAAACAGATTAAAAATAAAAATCATATAATCATCTCAATTGATGCAGAAAAGGCTTTTGACAAAATTCAACACCTCTTTATGCTTAAAACCCTGGAGAAGATAGGGATCAAAGGAAGATACTTTAATTTTGTGAGAGCCATCTTTGACAGACCCATAGCTAATATTATGCTCAATGAAGAAAGATTGAAAGCATTTCAGCAAGACAAGGTTGTCCACTTTTACCACTCTTATTCAATGTAGTCCTTGAAACCCTTGCCAGAGCTATCAGGAAAGACAAGAAAATCAAAGGAATCCAAATAAGAAAAGAGGATGTCAAGTTGTCTCTATTGCTGATGATATGATTCTATACCTAGAAGACCCAAAAAGCTTGACTAGAAGACTTGTACAGCTTATAGGCGATTTCAGCAAAGTGGCTGGTTATAAGATCAACACCAATAAATATTTAGCAACAAATCCACTGAAGAAGAAATCAGGAAATCTGTTCCATTCACCATCTCCTCCAAAAAAAATAATAAAATAAAATACTTGGGCATCAACCTTACAAAGGACCTCTACAAAGAAAACTATCAAACACTAAAAAAAGAAATTGCAGAAGACCCAAGTAAATGGAAAAACATTCTATGTTCATGGTTAGGCAGAATCAACATAATGAAAAAGGCTATTCTACCCAAAACCCTATATAGATTTAATGCAATCCTCTCAAGATACCAATGTCATTCTTCATGGATACAGAAAAAGCAATTCTCAAGTTTGTGTGGAATAACAGAAGACCCAGATTAGCCAAAACATTACTCAGCAAGAAGGAAGAAGCAGGGAGTATCTCAATTCCTGACCTGAAATTATACTACAGGGCCATAGTAATAAAAACAGCATGGCATTGGTGTCAAAACAGAACTTAAGACCAATGAAATAGAATAGAGGATTCTGAGATGAATCCCCATATCTTTAAATATCTGATATTTGATAAAAGGGGCAAAAACAGTGTGGAAGAAAGATATCCTGTTCAACAAATGGTGTTGGACCAGCAGGACAGCCATTTCTAGACAAATGAAATTAGATCCTTACCCTTCATCCTGCACAAAAATTAAATCAAAATGGTTCAAAGACCTGAATATTAAGCCAGCAACTTTAAATTTATTTGAAAAAGAAGTAGGGTCAACACTATGGGACATAGAGGTTGGCACTGTCTTCCTTAATAAAACTCCCATGGCTCAAGCAATAAAGTCAAGAATAAATGAATGAAATGCAATTAAACTAAAAAGCTTTTGCACAGCTAAAAAAGTTAGTCAAGAGTGTCAAGAGAGATCCTACAGAATGGGAGAAAATCTTTGCTTGCCACACGTCAGACAGAGGGCTAATATCCAGAAATACGAAGAACTGAAAAAACTGAACACCAAAACCACAAATAATCCAATCAATAAATGGGCTAAAGAACTCAAAAGGAACTTCTCAGCAGAGGAAGTGCAGAAAGCCCAAAAAATATGAGAAAATGCTCTACATCATTATCAATAAGAGAAATGCATATCAAAACTTCATTGAGATTCCACCTCACTCCTGTTAGAGTGGAAAAAATGAAGAATACGAACAACAACAGATACTGGAGGGGCTGTGGGAAAAGAGGAACACTGTCACACTGCTTGTGGGACTGCAAACTGGTTCAGCCACTGTGGAAAGCAGTGTGGAGAATCCTCAAAAAATTAAGGATGGAACCACCTTATGACCCAGCTATCCCACTCCTGGGGATTTTCCCAAAAGAGTTAGAGTCAGCATATTATAGTGATATGGCTTCATCAATGTTTATAGCAGCTCAATATACTATAGCTAGACTATGGAACCAACCCAGATGCCCTTCACTTGACCAGTGGATTCAAAAACTTTGGTACACATATACAATGGAATACTACTCGGCTATTAGAAAAAATGATATTATGGCATTTGCAGCCAAATGGATGGAGATGGAAAAAATTATACTGAGTGGAGTATCCCAAGCTTAGAGATTCAAGGGCCGAATGTTTTCTCTCATTTGTGGAAGCTAGAATACAATCAGAAACAGAATGATAGATGGCTAAGCTAATAATAACCTCAACATATATAACTTTTTACACAAATGGGGAACCTTGCCTAGGATACCTGGAGATGTAGGGAAGGGGGCAGTGAGGGGGGAGAGACTAGAAAGGATATCAAGGAGACTGGAGGGAGGGAGTATTGGGAAATCAACTCATAAGGAGATCTCTGACCTCCATGTCCATTTAACACAGGGGTTCAATTGGGGGAAGCATAGAACCATGGGGACCCCAAGCGGGGAAACCATGGAATGACATCAGCCTTGACTATGTGAATATATATTTGTTCTTGATTGCTTGATAATGATTCCCCCTTGCTTGTAAGTCCATATTCAACTAATAAATAAATAAATAAAAGATAAAAAGAGCTGAGGATGTGGCTCAGTGGTGAAACACCCCTGGTTTCAATCCCTGGTACCAAAAAATGAAAACAAAATCCATGCAAAAACAAATATTTTGAAGGAAAAATTTTATGAAAAATACTACTTAATTAGTTTTAATTCACTGTAGTTTTAATTTCAAGTGGTAGCTTTCCATTCTTCCTTAAGTTTGTTGAATTATTTTTGAGTTACTATTTTATCATCTTTCAATATTTATTGTTTTATCCTTTTTCATTTATTTTGTACACGTCACATATAATCCAAAGGTAATTATCTTGTGTTTAATATTAAATATTTATATTTCATGCTCTTGTAAGTTATATGTATATAGACAAATTGGAGATATCTTCTCTGTAGCTTTTTTAAAGAAATAACTATTGAAGCTTCTTAAATTTTTCAATATTTTATGCTTCCTTTTTGATAATATCTTAGATTCTGGTTTAATTACATACTAATTTAACTATTTTTCACATGTGAACAGGGGCTGTTCATTTAATTTTTGTTCACTTTCTTTTTAAAACTTCTTTTGCTTCATTCACTAATTAAGATAATTAGTACCTGGATGACAAAGTCCACCAAAACTACTGAGGATCTTCAAATACTGTTCTCTGAATGGTTCTGTAGTCTGAATATCAGACAAACTTGTGTTGCTAGGAAGTTGTCTAATTCATGTGGTGCCATACTCAAATGCTGTTCAAAATTTCTCCTCCCCTCCTTAGTAAATTATTAGTATATTCTCACTCATAGATTTGTCTTTGAATCTTCCTTTAAAAGACTGTATATGTCACTAAAGATGTAATTCCAACTTAGCACCAGATGATTGTGGAGATACAGGTTCTCCTTCACTTGAGATGAAGTTATATCCCAATGAACCCACAGTAGATTGAATATCCTGAATCAGAAATGTATGGAATCCACCCAACCTACTGAGCATCCTAGCTTAGTAACACAGCACACTGTGAAGAGTTGATTCCCATGGTGATTACAGGCCTGATGGAGATCAGTGAACTTGCTTTCACTCTTTCCCATGCACCTACCAGTGCAGGCTGGAAATGCTATATATCGAATGGGATCTCTGATCCAAACAAGCTCTTCCAGAGAGGACTGAAGGAGGGAGGAAGAACCCCAATTTATTCATCCGCCTTGATGTTTGCTCCATATCTGCAAATTGTTGTTCATAAACACCAGGAGATGCTTTCAAATTTTGTTGGCTTCCTGAATTACTCATGGTTTTAAAAAAAACTGCTTAGACAAGTTTTCTAACCACTCAATGATGTTAAAATGTGTCAACAATTAAAACTGACGTCTCAGTGATAAAGCTGCCCTTAGTATTTAGTAATTCAGCACTTCCAATGATCAAACAAGGACCATATGTTTGAACTATGTTGCACTAGTAATATTTTTAATTGTTCTATCTATGCCATGAGACGTGTCTCCAAGGTCAGGAAGTGGGCCAGAGTGACATCAGAATTTAGGTCATACTACAAAAGCTGGAGAAAATTGTCAAATCCTTAATGTATTTCCGTTATTACATGTAGTCTGGAAGCAGTGATAACTCTGTAACCATACTGCCTTGTGGGAACTGGTCATAGCCATGAATCTTTTCCTTCTTGGTGAAGCCAGAAGTCTTCTGGGGATAGGAAGGCAGAATATTTTCAATGCTATTGAAGAGAAATTTCAAAAGAGGTTCTTCCATTTTAGGAGAATATCTCCCAAAGCAAACTTCCCTGCAAATCCATATTTATACCTAAAATCTAATGGAGGGTTGGGTGGGGAGATGTCTGAAGGATAGAAAATTTCAATAAGGAGGACTATGGCCAATAGATTTATTTTACAACATGGTGACTACAGTGAAAAAGTATGGATTGCATCTTGAAAATTGTAATGACAGTGGATTTTTTTTAAGTTCATGAGATAATGCATGTGTTCACAAGCTTAATTTGCCATTCCATAGATATTTTAAGACAAGATATTGTACATGATAAATATATACAATTTTTATTTGTCAATTAAAATATAAAGAGAACCTCTGACACTCAATCCCATTGAAAAGCCCTACACTGTTAGCGCCTATCCAGGCATGACAGTCACACCCAGCTTTAGTCCTACGAATGAGTATGTCTGGTTTATAAGTGTCAAAATCCCCAATGTGGTTATTATCATTGGAAGCCACCCTTAGCCCTTTATAGATTCAATCATACCTGGGGTATTTTGTTAACATCTCACTCATAGCTGTTTACGTCTTGTGGGCATGGTTAATTTTTCGTGCTAATCTGTCCCAGGTAAAGGTTGAATGATTTCTTCTCCCTTCCTTTGGTATTTACTGTCCCTCTATATCAAAGAGCAAATACCTGCTGTGACTCCTCTCTATGTGCAACAATAATCTTGTGTGAAACTGAATTCTTGCCATCCAACACTTGGCTAATGTGCTTTATGATACTGGAAAAATTGTTGAGATATTTCCTTCTCAGTAATCCATGGATCCTAATTTTCCCACCACAAAATGCACAAGCAAGGAATGGATATAGAACATAGAATAAAAGTTTGTGCTTAACTTTCACACATGCCCTGCTGTTATGGAATATTTCCTTCATTCCTTCATATGAGATATATATGCATGAATATATATACACATATACATACATGTGTGCATATGTGCATTTATTTGTTATGAAGACAGCATATAACTGCATCTTATTTATGTTTACATATGTATGCAATAGGCATATATACATAAGATATATACATATATGTAAATATATTTAGAACAAAGAAGTAGTTTTGATTACCAGAGTTATCTAAATTCCAAAAGCATCCGTTTGCCAAGGAAAGCTTAACATTCTAAATATAGCCTTATCAGGAGTCATTATGTATGACTTAATTATCAGATCAGCTTTCTAGGACTAGGCAGGAGCAATGGCACTGGGTTCCCAACTGTGAAAGAAACCATTATGAACTGAATTATGTCCCCTCCAAATTCATACGTTGAAATCCTAACTTCCAGTGAGTGCCTAAGAATGTGATGGTATGTGGAAACAGAGTCTTTACAAGCATAATCAAGTTAGAATAATGTCATGATGGTGGGCCCTAATGCCATATTATTTTTGTCCTCATGTGAAGATATTTGAGACAGCCACACATACAAGAACACCATGTGAACACAGAGACAGCAGCTGCAAGCCAACATGTCCAATAGCCTGGTTTCAGACCTCCAGCCAGTGAGCAACAAATTCCTGTTGTTGAAGTCACCTAGTTTATAGTACATTAAGGCAGCCCTGCAAAAGCTAAGCTGAGCACTTTGATTCATTCAATGAAACTCAAATTAAAAGTCCTATTAGGCACTAAATCTGAGCTTTGCTATGGAAATAGAATCATAAATGTGGTTTCTACCATTGTGGAACTTACCATCGAGTGGAGAAGACCGCAAGCAAATAATTGGGGTCCTATTTTCTTTCTGGAAACAAGGGAGAAGTATAATAATAGGCACTAGGATGGTGTGAAGGGATAAGTTTTCATTCTTGTTTTTTTTTTTTTAAGAGAGAGGGACAGTGAGAGAGAGAGAAGGAAAGAGAGAATCACTTTTTATTTAGTTTTTCATGTGACTTTCATTGCTCCAACACTTCGTTGTGTAGTTGGTGCTGAGGTTCGAACTCAGGTCCTCGCGCTTGCCAGGAAAGCACCATAACTGCTGAGCCATGGCTCCAACCCCATTTTTCATGCTTTTTAAAGCATCTGTCTTCTCATCACTACATGTCACACTCAGTGTCCCACTCACATCTGCTGATGCCTTTTGACCTGCAAGGTCCTTGGCAGACCCAGGAACATATGGGCACCCTTAGTCCTCTGGGGTCAGGGAAAGCTCTTTAAATTGTGTCTTGAAGGATGGGAAAGATGCCTATGTGAAGAGTGGAAAGAGTATCCGAGTGAAAGGGAATAGTTGTTAAAAACTCCAGTGGCTTTCCAAGATTTTCTCAAGAAGCTCAGCCCAAATGCATGTACCCAAGGGCTTAAGAGGTGAGGTGCAAAGCCTCATCCTACTCCCAGGCCTCTCTCTCAAGCCTTACAGTGCGACACATGCTAGGTTCATGGTGCCCTGAGAAGGAAGATCTGAATGAGGGGAGCTAGCAACCAGCAGTCACGTGGTCATGAAGTAGAGCCTGATAAATGTAGCCACAGGAATAGGCAGCCACAGGCCAACCTTTCACTGAGTGCACATTACATGCATGACACCATGCTGGCTGCCT
Source organism: Aplodontia rufa (assembly GCA_004027875.1). NCBI lineage: Eukaryota > Metazoa > Chordata > Mammalia > Rodentia > Aplodontiidae > Aplodontia > Aplodontia rufa. The sequence goes on from PVKS010006119.1 coordinate 29,305, forward strand.
TGAAGAGTGCAGAAAATGAATAAGGGACAGTGTGTGCCTCCATTAAGAATATACTCGATTCTGACTGAGTCCAGGACACGTAATGCTATGCACTTGGGAGTGGCTCAGTTCCCCACACTCCCAGTGTAACCTTTTGTAGTGCAAACATTACCTCAGGCTGGGTGACTTGTATTTGACCAAATGATACCTATTTTAGAATCAGCTTATGTAGCAAGAAGCTCAGGTAAGAAAATAGGCGTATTAGAGAGATGTGGCTTCATCAATGTTTGTAGCAGCTCAATTTACTACAGCTAGACTATGGAACCAAACCAGATGCCCCTCACTCGACAAGGGGATTCACAAACTTTGGTACATACATACAATGGAATACTACTTGGCTATTAGAAAAAATGATATTATGACTTTTGCAGCCAAATGGATGCAGATGGAAAAAAAACTATGCTAAGTGAAGTATCCCAAGCTCAGAGACTCAAGGGCCAAATATTTTCTCTCATTTGTGGAAGCTAGAATACAACCGGAAACAGTATGATAGATGGCTAAGCTAATAATAACCTCAGCATGTATGAATTTTTACACAAACAGGGGGAACCTTGCCTAGGATGCTGGGGGACATAAGGAGAGGGGCAGGGACAGGGGAGGGATAAGGAAGGATATCAAGGAGACTGGAGAGAGAGAGTATGGAATCAACTCAGAAGGAGATCTCCAACCTCCATGAGAAGTCCATTTAACACGTGGTAATAGGGGGAACAGAACCATGGGGAACTCAAGGGGAGAAACCTTGGAATGGCATCAGCCTTGACTTGCTTTATGAATGTACATTTGTTCTTGATTGCTTGATAATGATTCCCCCTTAATTGTAAATCCATATTCCAGAAATAAAAAAAAAATGAAATTTTAGCATGGTACCTCAAACCTGGTATCATCTAACTAAATCACATAGGCCCATGGCATGACCAGATGGACCTTTCTGTATGGTCTTTCATTTTTTATATAGATGATGTCACTCATTGTTCCAGACTGAGAATGTACTGAAGCTCTTGGGATTATGATTGGGTTTATGACAGGAGATTGCTTTCATAACAAAAAATACTATTTCACTATTTAATTAGATACCATTTAAATAGGTGCCAAGTTATCAACAATAAGGAGTTGGAAACACAGGAAATGTTTTACAAAAAAAAATTGGTCTCTCCAGGACATAAATGCCAAAGATGATATTGCAAGCAATTCACAATGAATATTTCCTCACGAAGGAAATATTTCTCAAACTTTAGGTAAATTAACACTTGTTTATAGTCAGGAGAGAGCTTTCTCCATTGCTCCAGCTCAGAGTGAGCCCTAAGGACTTTGATAATGTCCCCTGGTGATTTAATTAAAAGATAAGTGGAAGCCAGGAAATAGAAAAACAGTTCCACAGAAAGGAAATGCAGAAATGAGAAGGGAGGGCGGATAAACAGAAGAGGTCAGTGACAAGGGGCAACAGCTTCAGTGGAGACAAATTAGCTCATAGAAAGTAACATAAGTGACGTGAATCACTCAGGATCTCCACAGACGATCCATGACTCTTAAAACCTGCACTTCAAAAGATTAGGAAAAACCGTCTATTTGGAAGGAAATATCAGGATTCTCTTGAACTTTTTACATTTTAGAAACATACCGATGCTTATTCAGTTATTTTAATCTAATTGTTTCCTCAAACGCTTTGCACGTAAAAGCCAAAAGATAAATAATCTATTAGGAGTGATTCAGCAGTCTCACTTTCACCCATGGAGGGACCTAAGTGACAGGCATTTATGGTGGGGTAGATGTGGGAGCTGCAGCAAGGACTAGCAGCATCTATAGCACTGGATATTTTCCAAGCTAAGTGACCCTCACATTCTAGGCCAGCATGGAGTCCCTTAATTCTGTCACTGCCCAGGAGAGCTCAAAGGGCTGCTGTTGGACATGAGGGACTTCATAGACCACCTTCTAGCCGTATGCAAAGCTGAGGAAATAATCAAGAATAATTTTCTCAAGACTTACTCACTTTACATGTGAATAAGTGAAAGGATAGATGGGTCTGCATTTTTCAGGTCTATTCAGTTGATTGTAAAGTGACATTTGAGGCAGTTTATGAAAGCCGAACATCAAAATTTGAGGACATAATTATGCCCCGGCATTGTGCTTAAGTAACTAAGGGCAACATTTAGATGATATTTATATCTAAGTGGCTCCCATTAAATCCCTACCAAGATCTTGTCATAAACTTTAAATTGTAGGGGAGATTGCCTATTTGTGGAACTCTTTGCAGCTTATTAATTTTTCTGACATTATTCAGTATCCCATTACTGGTGCATTTATGATTATAATAATTATCTAAGCAATACTGATTCTAATCCTATAATATTTCAGCTAGATTTCACCAACTAGCCAATTTTTCTGGGAATATTCAATGTTATAATATAGATAGAAAATGAACAAAACACCTCTTCAATGTATCGTAATACAAGTCATTGTCATAGCCCTCATCCCCAACTCTATATAAGCATTCACACTAGAAATTAGTAAAGCAAAGTAAACCTTTCCAGAATCACCTACATGATTTCTTTTGAAAAACACTAGTCCTGGGCATTCCAACCTTCCTGGACTTCCTGTCAGCTCCATCCCAGCCTCTACTGGGATCTGTATAGGTTTCTCCTTCCTGCCCAGCAGTCTGGAAGCTTCTTCGAGGGAGTAATCTGGGCGATTTCAGGGCTCACCTCATTGCTTCCCATTTCTCAGAGATCACTGTCCTTCATTTCTTGATGCCAAGGACCTTGAAAGCCAGCTAGTTGCTTTAGGAAAGAGGTTGCATACTGTCACAGTTAAGTGGGGAGCTGAAACTCCAAACCTCAGTTGTTGCGTTCCAAAGAAAGAAAATTCAAAGTCAGATACCAAGAGGCATGCAAGAGAATTTTATTATAAGTGAAAAAGAGGTGAAAATAAAGTAAAAGCAGAGTAAGGCTCAAGCAGAGAGCACTCCCAAGAGAGAGTGGGCTGTCTCTGGGCAGAAAACGACGAAGAAGACAATGCTGTCTCCAAATGTGTTACTGTTTTAATTTGAAAATTGATTTGAAAATTCAGCAGCCTTCACCAATCAGATGTTCAGCTCCTCCTTCCCAATGGGCAGGCACTGGAATTTTTTACCGTAGTTGGTCCTCTCCAGAACTGTCATGGTGGCCATCGTATTTAGGGGGGCTTCATCTACAAGTCAGTTCTGTGTTCATGAGGGATTTGGGGTCAGTCAGTACTGGTTAGAAGTTGCCTCAGTGCACCTGCCTTACTAAAAAATCTCTCCTTCTGAGCCAGTAGGAGGCACCTGGTGTCATAGCTCCTAGATTTATCCTAACCTTTGTGGATCTTGTCAAGAGTTATTCCCATCAATCCTTCCTTCTTGAGGCATCCCCCCCTCTCCCCATTATCTCTTCTGATTTTGTGTATCTTCAAGGTTTGTGTACTAAAGTTTTTCCACAGCTTATCTTCTACAAATTATTTACTCATCTGTCTTGGCAGGAGCTTAAAGAAAACTTTAAGAGTAACTTAAAGTAAACCTGTGATCTTGTCATGCATGTCACTGCTCATTTCTAGCTACTACTTACAATATGGCTTTTGTTATTCCATCTTGGCTGGAAGAGAAAGTGGGGAAAGAGCTGTAAACACTTACAGAATGAATATTTACCTAGGTATAAACAATATAGGTAATATCACTTTGAAAACTGTTCATCTCTTACAGATAAAACACATTTTACATTTTTTATTTTTTAAGAGAGAAGGACAGTGAGAGAGAGAGACAGACAGAATGGATTTTTTTTTATTGAGTTTTTCACATGGCTTTTATTACACTGACACTTAGCTGTGTACGTGGTGCTGGGGTTTGAACCCATGTACTCTTGCATGCCAGGCAAGTGCCGTAAGTGCCGAGCCACAAGTCCAGCCCCCACATTTCCATGTTTTTAATCATTACATTATTGCTAAGGACATAAGAGTCTTTTACATGATTTTCCCTTAATTTAAAGAATAGAAAGGAAAAGGAAACTAAATTGCCTTCGGAAAATCAGGATGTAGTCTCAGAGACCTAATGTTTGCTCAGCATGACAACCTAAGTCTGTGCTCCCATGGAAGGAACAGAAGCACTCAAAGCAACCAGTGACTTTACTGACATTTGAAAGGTACTGATAAAATTTTCATTTAATATGAAAATTACATTTTTTCATTTCCTTTAGATGAGGAAAATTGTAGAAAACCTCTAGGAAAAACAATGCAAATCTTGGAATAGTTTTCTGAATTGCCCACAGTTTAGAAGAATGTAGACAAAGTGTGGCATAAGAGTTATAAAACGAATAACTGTATTTCTGTGATGGTTTATTTCACGTGTCAGTGTAACTGGGTCACAAGATGCCCAGATACGTGGCTAAACATGGCTGTAGGGATGTCTTCCAGGAGAGGGTTTCTGGATGGGATCAGCATTTCAATTAGAATACTGAGTAAAATAGATGGACTTCCCAGCGTAAAAGTCCAGCATTCCAATCTGTTGAAGATTTAAATTCATCAAAGGCAGAAGATAGTGGGGCTTGCCCTCTACCTGCCTTCCTCAGCTGAGCAATGATCTTCTCTTTACCTCGGTGCCCCTGGTTCTCAGGCCAGTAAAGAGGATCAGAATCTACACCATCAGGCCTGGAGCTCTCAGGTTGAACGTCACTAGTTCATTCCCTGGTCTCCAGCTTCCTGGCAGAAGATTTTGAAATGCCTTATCCTTCACAATCCTATGAATGAAAGCTTCAAAAATCTTTATCTCTCTTTCTCTCCTTATCATACACATGCATGCACGCACACACATATGTACATGCATATATAGTTCACTGGAGTTATATCCTGCAAAAGCCACTTTAAATTTAAAATAGTAAAAGTCAAAAATGCATTTATAGTATGTATAGAGTGTTCTTTCCCCAAGATCACCTGGTGGATTGGAAGCTGCACCTCACTGCTGCTGTCTAGCGTCACAAAAGAGCATCCTACTGCACATCAGTAGCTCAGGAGAAGATCTACATTTGAAATTTGAAGCACAATTTCTGTTGGATATGTATCACTTCCCCCACCATCATAAAGTCACAAAATTTTAAGTCAGCCATCATATGTCAGGAGCCAAATGTATGTATGTGTGTGGATAGATGGATGGATCTTCCTCTCTCTCCCTCCAGAGATTTTGTATTGCATCTGCATCTCTGTTGAAATCTGACAAACATAAAAGTTAATAAAGAGCGGGTTAGAATATTAAAGTCTCAAATTGGGTGAAATTGGTGAAAAATGTAAAGAGAAAACATTTTCATGACATTTCAGTCTCTCCCTCCATATTTGGAGCAAAATATAAAGGACAATTGATCTAGACTTGCTGATTTCAGTGGAGGAAAAATAAAACCACATTAAGATGTTTCTTTCCCTGCAGAATACGGGAGGCCTCTTGCTCCATTGTTTATGTCCCCTAAGGCACCTGGTGAAGTCGTGCAGTGACACGTGGCGTTTAAAAATGCTGGCTTCTCTCAAGCTGCTGTGCACAAGTCAATGACTGCTGCTGTACCTAGCGGACCATTTATACTTTCTGAAAGTATTTGTAGAGTACCTACTCAATGCTGCATTGTGATTCACTGATTATTATCAAGCATAGTATCTTCACAAATCCAAAGGCCTATTTCTTTGCAAAATAATAATAACAATAACAACAAAATGGCTCCGAAAACAGGGCCCACTGCAGATACTTATGGATCATTGAAAAAAGACCAAAAAACAAAAAATAAAAAATCTAAAAGACAAAACAGGGCTAATCTAGAAATTTCTAATTTTAGATAAAATGAGAACAGAATTTTAAATTGAATATTTCTCTGATCCGTGACATTAATAAGCTATATTTTATATCTGTTTCAGTGAATATTTCTACCAGTGCATAATTCTCCTCCACTGGAACGTGGTCTGTAGTGAAGGTGTACCTAGTGGGGAAATTTCATTCATCAGACTTCCTTAGGAAGAATTTTGTACCTGTCTAGAAGAAAGTCTAGGGACATCCCTGGAGGAGCCATTAAAATCCATTCAGAACCTAAGACCAAGACTGCAGAGGAGTGGAGAATTTCTCTTCATGGTACCAAGGAAGGCGTTTGTCATTTTCCTCCCCGTGTGAAGATGGAGAGAAGAGAAGCAGAAACGTAACAGAAAAGGATGAGTTGAGAGGCCAGTGAGCCTCCCTATATTCTATTAATGCCTTCATGGGGATGAATGCTTTTATTTTGGAATAAATTTACTTCCTACATGAAATCTTCAGGGAGGTCTACCCTGCCCACAAACAGTTTATGTAAATGAATTTCAGTCAGTTTGGACTCATATTTAGTTCCAATTAGTGCAGCCCAGAGGCAAAATAAATAGAACAAAGAGCCCAGAAGACCAAGAGGTCTTGAGAAGTAAGCTTTTATTATTTATAGAACTCTAAAGGGAGGATTTTGTATTTCCATACACTATGTAATTGACAGGGTTCTCAGCAAACTGGTTTAGATCTCTAGGGTTATTCTGATGTAATTCTGATGAATTGCTCATGAAATAAATATGATTCTGAAGAAATAAGTCAAACATTTACAAAATTTTTAACAAGAGGCTCAAAATATTTTCGTATTGATCTCCTGTGGATGTCAAAAATACCTTATCTTTAAACTGTATTTGTTTAATAAAATTGGAAACAGATATGATTAAGGGGTAAATGAAATTCAAAAACAAGCAATAAGATGTAAATAAATCTCACTAACTTCCTTTTTTTTTTTTTTTAAAGAGAAAGAGGGACAGTGAGAGAGACAGAGAAAGAGAAAATTTTATTTAGTTTTTCATGTGGCTTTCATTGCCTCATTGTGTACATGGTGCTGGGGTGTGAAGTCATGTCCTTGTGTGTGCCAGACAAGTGCTATAACCACTGAGCCACATCTACAGCCCCTAAATCTCACTACCTTAATCAGTTCACTAGGGCCTAAGTCAACACACTTTCCAAATTTAAATGGTTAGAAAATGGATTTGAGGAAAATTAATTAGTAACATCTGAGAAGAGCCATACAAAAAATTAAATCTGGAAAACACAAGACAACAGCTTGAGATCTATCATCCTACAGGAAACTTTCAGAATGTATTATTAGACCAATGACTTGAGAGAACACAAAGAAAGAAAACTGACTTCTCGGAATCTCTAAACATCAACACCTGAAACAATGAGATCAGCTTTCTAGGAATAGTCTTTTCTTATATTAATTTTTAGAAAAAAAAATTAAATTTGCTCAACAAAGTTGAATTTATTCACTAGATGTATTCAAAATTCTATCCTTTGACCTCAAAGCACACCACTTTCTCATGGGGGTTGAGGTTGCCTAACAAAGCTAGAATGTACCCTATTGAAATATCTCCAGCCTTTCCTCTCCACTTCCTCTCTTAGTTGCTTACCAGAGTCTTCACTGCCTTTGGAATATGAAGAACTCAATGCTTCTCTGAATGGACACTGTGATTCTCTTTTTTTTATTTTTATTTTTGTTTTGTTTGGTGGGGAGACAGGGAGGGGAGTGTTGTAACAGGGATTAAACCCAGAAGCACTTAACCACTGAGCCACATTCTTATCCCTTTTTATATTTTATTTTGAATCAGGCTCTCTCTAATTTGCTTAGGTCTCACTAAGTTGCTGAGGCTGGTCTCGAACTTCTGATCTTACTGTTCATCCTCCTTAGCCAGTAGGATTATAAGTGTGCACCACCATGCCCAGTGATGCTGTGATTCTCTTAGGAAGAATCTCTCTCATTGTTCTCTTTAAAGGGTGATCATCTATATACAACTTCAGCTCAGACTGTGTCAGAATATCCTTCTATGTACTAAGGAAACTCTTGGTTGACCCTTCAGGATTCATTCTGTGTCTTAAGGAAATCTCTTTTGCCCTCATGTATTAACTTACTTTGACCAACAAGTTTGAGAGCATATCAGCGTCCCAGGTCTGTCTATCCTATCTTCAAGCCCAGACTCCCTGCAAATAGCCAATATGGTACAACCTGAAGCCCTTGAGATGATTCCTGCCTAGTTCCTGGCTCCTCTGAACCCAGGGTCTTGGATCAGCTCCTGGATTGTTAGCTGAGGAGCTGTCCTGCATTGACCGAGTCAAGTTTTGTATGTCATTTTGCTTCACATAAACATATTGTCACAGCCATTTTTCCTAAGCCATTCTTCGTTTTTCTCAGCCCTTTCTGGAGACCTAGCCTATTCACATTGACTACTTCCATATTAAGAGATTATTATTAAATAGTCTCTAGTCCTAACAGGGAGCTTTTGTTATTTCTAGCAAAAGTAGAAAATGCAAATCATGCAATATAATCATACATGACACTGAAAAATGGCCCTGACTTCAGGTCTCCACTATTTTCCTATATGGAATAAGTTATATTGCAAATAATCACCTAAAAATATATCCCTTACTTTTGGGATTGAAAAACTATTAGTCAAAATGTCAATATCTGATTTATGTTCTGTTAGAAAAAAGACAAAAAATATCACACTTCATCATTGGGGATTCTGGAACAGAATGTACATGTCCAGTGATCTTTCAGTATGAACACATTACTTCATAAAAATCAATTGCATTTTCACATTATTTCTCTAGGTAGAGAAAAAAAGTGGAAACAATGCATTCAGAATATCCATTAATTTCAAATCAAATGACAACTTTACCTTATTATATTTGAATCAACACATTATTCAGCTTATTAGGGTAAGATGTGAGGCCCAAAGATGGAAACAAAGTAAAAATGCTATTTTTATGGTCAAATATAAAGACAGAATAATGTAGTTTCTCTTTGGTTTCTCAAATAATATTACATAATACTGGAAATGATGAAATCATGTGTGTTGTAACCACCGATATGAGATACCTATGAAATGGAATGGAATGGATTGTTACCGAAACTGTAAGTTCAAACTTGTTTCACATACACATATAAAAGGTGTGCATATATTTCCATACACATGTATTTAATGTTCCAATTTGCCAAATGTTATGGTTTGGATCTGAAATGTCCCCACAAAACTCATATGCTCAGCAATGTTCAGAGTTGGGACCTTTTGGAAGTAATTAAATCAAGAGGACTCTGACCTCATAAATGGATTAATCCACTTATGCACTATGGCAAGATGGTGGATACTTTAGGAGGAGGGGGTACCTACTTGGAAGGGGTAGTCACTGTGTGTTTTTGAAGGAGATATTGAAGCCTTGACCCCTTCCTCCCTCTCTCTGTCTGCTTCCTGGCTGCCCTGATGTGAGCAGCTGTGTTCCACCATGTATTCCCTACCATGATCTTTTGCCCCTCCAAGGCCTTAAATGCAATGGAGCCAAGTAATGATGGACTGAAGCCTCTGAGACTATGAGCCAAAACAAATCTTTGCTCCTTATAAATTCATGACCTCAGGTACTTTGTCACAGTGACAGAAAGCTAATATGCTAAGCTTGTAAATATGATTAAGAATAAACCACTGGAACACACCCAGGGTCGCATACTTATATTTCTCAAGCAAAAGGACTTCACACTTGGCAGACGAACTGTAAAAGATGAGTCCCAATATCATGTGAGACAACTGAAGAACCAAATGTTCTACTGCAGATGTCAAAGTACTCCAGGTACCTTGTCTTAATACTTGACTCTCAATATTCATATGAATAAAAAAATGTAAAAATTCTAAAAACCTATGCAGTATTACAGTATTAGGCATCATTTCTAGTAGGGTTCTCAACCCTGGATGTACTTTAGATGCAACTAAGGAGCTTCTAAAGAAAAAAAAGAAAAGAAAAACAAAACCTCTCCCAGAATCTTTTGCATGACCAAGGTCAGAAGTTTTCATTAGTGTTTTTATTTCCTGTGCCAGAATTGAACCCAGTGGCACATAACAACTGAGCCACATCCCTAGCCCATTTTTTAATTGAGACAGGGTCTCACTAAGTAGCTTAGGGCCTTGTTAAAATGCTGAGGCTGGCTTTGAATTTGTGATCTTCCTGCCTCAGCCTCCCAACCCACTGGGATTACAGGTATGCACCACTATGCCTGGCAAGTCAGAAGTTTTTAAAGGTCAGCCTTGGGCTCAGCATTTTAAGATTCCAGGTTATTCCATCATACAGGAATTATTGAATGTTACTCCATATTGATAGGCACATTTAATATGCAAAGTAATAGCCAAATTCTGCCTTCCTCATACCCTCTCTTAATTAAAATGACAGGAAAAATCAGTTGTATAAGCAGTAGAAAAACAAATAAGTATAAGCTCTATCCCACAAAGAGTTCATGATGATACACACAGTAGAATTCCTTTGGGTTAGAACTGCAGAGGCATTTAGAGTCTATGCGTCTACCCCTCGCAAGTATAGGCAGGTAAAGAAAGTTTTAATTTTGAATGCCTCTGTTCAGGTAGCAAAGGGGATGCATGGCAAAATGACTGCTTGAAATAATTCCCAGACCCTAGTACAAAGTCCCTTATTTTGTGTGACCCTTGTGCTTTCAACAAATACTTACTGCTTACCTATATCATATTCTAGACACTAACCTAGGCAGAAGAGGTGAAAAAAAATGAATCAGCTACAGTGGCTCCCTAAAAGATTTTATAGTTAAAGTAGAAGAAAGGTTGAAATCAATATTTTTAATCAATGAGATGATAGAAGAGGTACCAGACATAGCTAAGTAGCATTTAGTTTTCTGTATACCAGGCAGTGTTTTAAGCAGTTTAGATGAATCCTCTCAGCTAATTTGCACAACCATCTTTGGGCCAATGCTTCTCAGACTTTACCATGTGGAAAAATATTCCTGGGGATTTGAAAGTGCAGGCTCTGATCCAATAACACGGGCTTAGCCTGAGAGTCTACATCTCTAACAAGTTCCCAAGTGGTGCCAGGGCTGCTTGTTCAGTCATTGTGTTCAGACCATGGTTCTAAAATTGAACTGTACCCTGGATTCCCTTGTGGATGAGAGCACCAAGCATGCTGATGTCTGGGCCCCACCCAACAAGTAATTCTCAGTCTCCAGAAGTGGAGCCCTGGACATCTGTATGCTTTAATGTGCTCATAAGGTATGCGATTTATTATAACCTGTATGATTTCCATGTGCAACCAGGAGTGACAGCCACAGTTCCTTAAGTAGGAACCTCCCCATTTCCCAAGAAAACTGAAGCTTTCTTTCTGAAGTGAATTTTCTAAGTTCACACAGGGCTAGGATATGGTGGGCTTGGGATTCAAGTTCAGGTAATTTAAATACTGAGCTCATATGCTTAACCACTGCAATAATACTGATATGGGTGGGTTGTCCAGTTGGGGTCTTGGTTCTTGGTGACCTGAGTAAAGAGCTGAATAAGATGTGACAGAAATAACAGGTAGAACGAAGGTATTGAAAGTGAAAGTTAAAGTAATAGTAGAGAGGAGTGGGGGAAACAGAGTCACTCAAGGCCCTGCTGTCTGAATGAATCTTGTCTTTTAGATGTTGAGCTGCCTCATTTCTCTCACCAAGGACCTGATTGAAGATCTTACCTCATTTATTCCCATAGGTTACTTTATTTTCACCTAATTAGAATACAGTTTCCATTGGTTACTTGATTTTTTCCTGATTAGAATACAGAACCTGTGGTGGGAGTTGCCATGACAATGAGCCCTTAGGTGGAAGTTGCCATGGTGACAAGCCCTCAGTGGCTGGAGTTGTCATGGTAATAGGACATATGATGAATCATCTCCCTGCCTAGTACTCCCACCAGCAATTTTTCTTGTATTCTGCCTCTGCCATCTTGACATCCCTAAACTCATACCTCAGTACTGTCTCTGTTCCATAATAAAGTCAATTCTTCCCTATCCTTCAATAATTTGTTTCAGGATCCTCTACAAATGCCAAAATCCATGGATGCTGAAGTCCCTCATAAAATAATATAGGATTGGATATAGCTTAACCACATTACTTCAACTCTAGATTGCTTATAATACCTGATGCAAAGGAAATGCTGTGTAAACAGTTGCTCTACTGTACTGTTCAGGATAATGTCAAAAGGAAAGAACACTGCACACTCAGTATGAATGCAGTTTTTTCCCAATATTTTTTCATGATTCTTGGTTAAATCTAAAGATGCAGAATCCATAAACACTGGGGACACTGGGTTTTAAATCAGAAAACAAGTCTGATGAAATGTAACGTCATCATTTTTGATGTGTTAATTTGCTGTATTTTATATCTGAGTGACAAAAATAGCTGGAATTTTATTTGAATTGGGATTATAATAATACATCATCTCCCTTGACCTTTGAAAAATTCGGAATATGTTCCAATAAAATGCGTATGGGCTATCAGACCCTCTCTGTGGGAGATGAAGGCATGAGAAACCCAAGGGTGATGGTGAATTAGAGGATGAAAAAGGACTTCTAGAGGCCCATTTTAGCAATATTCAACTTTTCCTTAATTGTTTCACAGACAATTGGAGATTATCTACTAGATGGATCACATTTAAAAAAATAATTCTCTTGTAAATCTGGTGATTTATAGACAAGTTCCCCTGATGATTTCTAAAGATAATGAAGTAGATCTAACTGTGTAAAGCCATTACACACAGCATGTGAGCCCTGCAGCCCCAATGGCCTGTGAGCATTTCCATTCCAGCATCACAAGAAAAAAAAAAAACACACCAAATAGCATGTTTTTGTCCTTAGAGAAGATATTATGTGTATTTACTTCAGTCCATTTTAACCTAACGAGGCACTGAAACAGGGGTATGTCTATCACAAGGCTCAGAGAAAACTCTCTCCAGTAAAAATGTGATGACATTCAAGACTTTTAAAATATGGAAACCTGGGGCTGGAGCGGTGGCTTGGCGGTTAAGGCACTTGCCCAGGATGCACCAGTACACGGGTTCAAACCCCAGCACCCAAAAAAAATTGATTCTCTCTCTCTCTCTCTCTCTCTGTCCTTCTCTCTTAAAAAAATAAAAATTAAAAAAATAAAATATGGAAACCTAAGAATGCAAGTTTTCATTTCAAAATGATATGTTCATTCCTAAGGTTAAAAAAAGAAAGTCATTATTGAAACTACAGAAATAATTTTTCTTCCAATGTTTCTCTCTTGTTAGCCTTAGCAGCTCTTTAATCAACATCTGACGGGTACAAAATGAACTTTTACATGTCTTTCCTGATTAGTTTTCTTTTCTTTCTAATTTTTTTAGACACAGAGTCTTGCTTGTTCCCCAGACTGGGTTCAAATGACCCTCCCACCAATGCAGCGCTAGGACTACAGACAAGGTACAGCAAGAGGAGCCAGCCATTATTCTTTTGAAAAAAATGTGATATTCCTGAAACTCTAAAAAACCTCCAACATTCCCAGTTGGTATAGAGAGAAGGTCTTCTGAAATTCAAGGTGATATCCCTTAAATTTAACTTAATTCTGTGATTATCAACTAGATGGTGAAATTCTATTTCAGTTGTCAAGAAAGTATTTTGAATTTTAGAAAAACCTTGTGTATATTTTACCATTTGTCATTTAGCTGGGCCTGAGCTGTCCAAAAATAGGATCCTTGCAAAGACAAATTTTTCTACCTTCTTCTATTGTTAGAGGCTAGACGTGCAAACGGTGGGAATACGAGGTTGAGAATAATTCTATAAAATGGGCCCACTGTGCTGACACTGCATGCTTTTTCTCTTCCAAAAAGCAATTTGCCTGCAGCCCTACATGACCTAAGTAAGCAGGCTATTTCACATTCCTCAGAAAGGTACCTATTGTCTGCAGCAGAAATGCAGGGAAATTGGAGCACAAAATAATGTTGATAGGAGGAACCTAAATAACCCTGAAGAGGAAGACTTTTGTGATCTGATCCTGAAAATCAAGAGAGATAAGGATAATTTCTCCTATCCAGAAAATCTGTAAGAGTATATGGTTAAGCATCCAGCTAGATTAGGTCAGCAGGGGCCAAGGTCACCTAGAGTTGCTATTACAGTGAGGACTTGAAAGTCTGATGTCATCTTGCTGTCAGTCAAATGTCAAGAGGCGGACTTGACATGACTCTCTGAAAACTTCTCTGGGATTCTCAATAAACCCAGAGTGCAGAAGAAGTACATTGTCCTTTTCCTTTCTGAGAGGACCTACTCTCTCCCTTGAGACTGTCCCCTTTCTCTTTCCCTATTCCTTCAATAAACTCAAGCCTATTACTCTGAGCGACATGTCTGAAATCTTTCTGACTTAATCACATCAATTAGGTTGGAGGGGGACTCCATGCTGCCTCAGTTTCCCTAGTTCAGAGAATATGGAGATTAAAAAAATTGTAAGCCCTATTTACTATTTTATACTTTCCTTCTTTTCTTCTGCCTATTTCAGATAAAATAAGTTGAAGGAGACATTAGAGCTTACAATTTCAGACAAAAATTCTTTCAACAGCAACTAGGACTGAAGAAATAAGTAATGGTTGAATGGAATCACTGTGAAATATTATCAAATAAATCAACTAAAGAAATGGAAAGCACACACCAAAAAGATACCCATTCATGCTGGACATTCCTCTTTATCTGTATTAATTTGCCAAAAATGTCAGCACATTTTCTTTCCTTCCAAAGACTGTAGTAACCACTCGTCTGTCAAGGTCGAATAGTTTCATTCGTTGCAGTTGTTCCTTCAAACAACTACACCACCTGCTTATAACTCGACAAGCGAAGAAGCCACTGGAAAGTAGAAACAAGAAAATGGGCTGTCTAGGATCACTTGGACTTGAACAACAACTTGGTTTCCCTATTGTCTAACATATCCTTGATGTGGTGCTGCAGAACCTCACACCCAGAACCACCAACAGTGTAGACAGAAAAAACATTTATCCTTTAGACAAAGAAAATAAATAAATAAAAATTAAAAAATAAACTAGAAAACAGGTAGTCTAACAACCAAAGACCTATTTGGTATTGCTCATTGTGAGGGCCCAGCTCTGAGTAACCTTAACCTATAACTATAGTAGTGGCCCTACTCCCAAGACAGGGGCAGCCTCACCACCCAGGCACATACACTCTGGGCTTGCGGTGGTAGAATGGTGGTCCTGAGCATCTCTAATGCTGTTGTAAGCATTCTTTCCATTTTTTGAAGGATAGTGCACATTTTCAGCCAAACAACTCCTCTATTGATCCCAACCAGGAAGTATTATAGCCTTCTTCTCTACCTCCTTTAGTACCCTTTTCTGCCCATGCTCATCCCCTTCAGTGAACACAGGTAGAATCTCTGCTTACATGAACCCATAATTGCCTCATCCAGTGCTAGTCCAGCTGCATTCTTGCTGCTGTCTTCAGAACACTACCTCATATTTACAATATGGACAGACTGAGAATTTCCAAAATCTTTCAGTTTGGTTATATTTTTGCATTAAAAAATGTCTTCTTCAGGTCCTTTCTCCTTCTTGCATTTTCCTACAAGCAATCGGGAAAACAACACTTTCAATACCTGGTTTAGCAATCTCTTCTGCTAAACATCCAATTTTATCACTCTTAAGTTCTACTTTTCACAAAACACTACAAAACAATTCCAAGTTGTTTGGCATTTTGTAATAAGAATCACCTTATCTCCAATTTCCTATACTCTGTACCTCTATTCTGTCTAAGACCTCATCAGAATTGCCTCTTACCCCTTCCTGGAAATCTAGACATTTTCTAGCATGAACATTTTTAGGTACTTTGTACAAAATACCACATACTGCCTGACTTAAACAAGAGAAATTGATTTGCTCCCTCTTCTGGAGGGTGGATAGTTCAAGGTCAGTGTTGAGTTTCAGTTTGGTTTCCAGCAAAGGCTCTCTTTCTGGCTCATAGATAGCTGTTTTCTCACTGCATCTTCACATGGTCTTTCTTCTGTGCACATGTGACTATGTGAAGGAGAGTTCACATGAAGACATAGCTGCTCACAATCCAGGAAGAGAGCCCTCACCAGAAATCAAACCCTGCCTGAACTCCAATCTTGGGTTATACAGCCTCCAGAACAATGATAAAATCACTTTCTTTGGTTTAAGCCATGAGTTTGTGGTGCTTTGTTACAGTAGCCTGAGCAGACAAAACGACTCACCCTACTCTGAGTCAGAGCATCATAAATGATATCTAGACTATCTAACATACAGTGAAAAACCACATGTCATATCACAAACATAGCATGAAGGAGAAAAAGAAATCAGTAGACACTGACATTGAGATGAATCAAACACTGAGATCACTTGACAAACTTTAAAAGCAACTTTCATAAAAATGCTTCAACAAACAATTGTACATTCTCTTGAAACAAATGAATAAATAGAAGATCTTGGCAAAGAAATAGGTATTTTTACAGAGCTGGGGCCTTCTGGAAAACTGAGGCAGTGTGATGCCCACACCCCTCAACCCCAACTCTTGCAATCAAGTCAGAAAGAATTCAGACATGTATCTCAGAGTAACAGATATGAGTTTCTTGAAGGGATAGGAAAAGGAAAAGGCGACCCTCTCAAAGGAGAGAGTGGGTCCTCTCAGAGAGGAGATAGACAACGTGTCTCTCCTGCACTCCAGTTTTACTGGGGATCCCAGAGAAGTTTCCAGACAGTCTTGTCCAGGTCCACCTCTTAACTTTTGACTGGCAGCAAGGTGATATCAGACTTTCAAGTTCTCACTGCCATGGAAACTATAGGTTACCTTGACCCATGCTGACCGGTTCTCAGTGGATTCTTAACTATATATTCTTATAGATTTTCTGGTTGGGAGAAATTATCCTTATCTCACTGACTTTCAGAATCTGGTCACAAAAGTCTCCCCTTTCAGGGTAACTTGAGTCCTCCTATAAACATTATTTCAGACCTGCATTTCTCCTGTACAAAACAGGTATCTTGCTCAGGAATGTGACATAGCCTGTCCACTTAGGCCAGGCAGGGATGCAGGTCAATTGTTTTTTGGAAGAGAAAGTATGTGGGATCCACACAGCGGGTCCATTTTATAGAATTATTCTCTTAACCTCGTGTTCCCAGCATTTGCCCCTGTCTGTTCCCTAATGGTATTGAAAAACAACAACAACAACAAAAAAAAAAAAAACAACCCCCCCAAAAAAACACACCAAATAGAAATTATAGAAATACAAAGAAAGGAACCAAAATATTTTTTAAAATTGAAGGATTAGCTCAGTAGTAGGGTGGACATAACAGAGAATAGAATTAGTGAATTTGAAGATAGAAAAATAACCTTTGTGCAAGGTGAACAGCAGAGTACAGACTGAATAAAATGCATAGACTCAAAGACTGATGGGACAATAACAAAAGATTAACATTGTTAATCACTCCCAGAAAGAGATGGAGATTAAGAAAAAATATTCATAACAGAATGAATGAGAACTTCATAATTTTGGTGAAAAATATTAAACCTACACATTCAAGAATCTTCGAAAATGCCATGTAGGATAAACAAATAAATCCATGCCATCAAACATCATAATTAAACTTCTGTACACTAAATACCAAATAAAAAATTTGAAAGCAGCCAGTGAGAAATGACACATTATTCAAGAGGACATCAATTCAAATGGCAGTAAATTTCTCATCAGAATCCACAAAGGCAAAGAGCAAGTGGCATAGCAGTTTTGCAGCACCAAAAGAAAAGAGCCATCAGCTGTGAATACTAAATCTAGTGTAAACATTCTGCAGAAACGAAGCAGCAATAAAAGCATTCTCAGATGAAGAAAAACAAAACAAATTTGTTGCTAGCAAAATGCAAGGATGGATCTTTTCTTGTTCTTTTCTCCTTTATGATTAACTGTGTTCACTGTTGGATTTTCTTTTGAATTGTCACATTGCTATGGAGTCAGAGAACTGCAAAGCAGTGATACAAGTCATCCTGTATTTGTACCATAAACATCTGTTTAGCTTCCGGAATAACCACAGGACAAAAATGATGCCTAAGCAAAATATTTGTTGAACTGATTTTTGGATTTTTATATTATTTTCTTGGAGGTTTATATGCAGCTATTAAAATAAAATCTTTGGGAGACAGATTGGAAACTTAATAATTTAAATGTTGATCTATTAAAAAAAAAAGTTCTGAAATACACCACAGCAATTTTTTGTATTGCTTCATTTTGTTTTTGTTTGTTTGCTTCAACATTGCTCACATTATTTAAGAATTAAGACTTGTGTTTAACAAGGGCAAGGTGAATGGTAACAATTTGGAGGGAGATCAAGGTTCTGATACCTGTGGCTAGCGGTAAAGATAGATAAATACTCAGATGAAAATGACCTTAATTATAACAAGAGATTCGTAAGTCAAATTAATCATGGGTAAAAAAAGAAGGCTTAGAAAAAAGATATAGCTAATGGCTGTAAGAGTCCAGGGAACATTGGCATCACCCTGCCAGCCTTAAATATCTATTCTTTGCCTGCCAACACACACACACACACACACACACACACACACACGCACACAATCTGCAACCTCCCTTAAGAGGATCCATCCAAAGAAAAATGTCCATATTGTGTCTCCCTTTCTTCCTCTTCTGTAGAGGAGAGGAACAGTATTCACACTGGGAAATATATTCCTCATATTCCTCTTAGCCCTATTCTGAAAGAAAACAGAGTAGCAGATGCTACCTGCAGCAGAGGCTTCCCTAGACTCTGAATTTAAGAGTAAGTCTGTCCATGTGCTCCTGTTATCTCTTTCCTGAAGCTCCATCTGCATCTAAGTGCAATAGCAACTTATTCCTTGTCCTTTAAAAGCTTATTGTTTTTAGTTCTGGCTGTACAGCAAAAGCTGGTGATTTTCCTGGAAGAGGAGGGAGATCTTTACCCTGTGAGATATTAAGCTTTCAAGTACCAGCCTGGAACCTAATCTGTGAATAACATTGAAATCTCTTTCCACAAAACTATTATGTAGGATTTGGGAGAAAGAGAAGTAGAACCAGAGAGGACACCCATGCCATGGAACCTTCTGTGCCTTGCAAATTGTACCACAAGAAAATATAAAAACCAGTGGTTTTGCAAAGTGTGCTCCCTACAGCAGCCTATCTGGTGTCACCTGGGAACTGATTAGAAATGCAAATTGTCTCAAATACAAAAACACAAACAACCCAATTAATAAATGGGCCAAAGAGCTAAATAGAAACCTCTCAACAGAGGACATTGATCAAGCAAATGAATACATGAGAAAGTGCTCTAAATCACTAGTAATCAGAGAAACGCAAATGAAAACCACATTAAGATATCACCTTACGCCAGTCAGAACGGCAAAAATGAAGAAAATAAAGATAATAGATGCTGGAGGGGATGTGGAGGGATAGGCACACTAGCACACTGTTGGTGGAAATGCAGACTGGTACAGCCCCTCTGGAAAGCAGTGCGGAGAATCCTCAAAAAACTAGGGATGAGCCCACCATACAACCCTACTATTCCTCTCTTGGGTATTTTTCCAGAAGATTTAGAATCAGCACACTACAGTGACACAGTGAAATCAATGTTCATAGTAGCTCAATTTACAATAGCTAAATTATGAAAACAACCCAGATGTCCCTCACTGGAAGAATGGATCCAAAAACTGTGGTACATATATACCATGGAGTTTTACTCAGCAATTAGAAACAATGATATTGCAGCCTTTGAAGGTAAATGGATGGCTATGGAAGAAATTATGCTGAGTGAAATAAGCATAACCCAGAGAACCAAGGGTCAAATATCTTCACTCACCTGTGGAGGCTGGAGCTAGATCCTGGTCATTGAGAAAGGAGGTCTATTATCATGTTTTAAATTCAGATAAGGTGTAATGTCATACAACCTAAGGCATTTGTAGAGATGTATTGGGAAGGGGGGGAGGGCTAAGGCTGGATAATTGGGTAGGGCTCTTGGGGGTAAATCTAATTTTCAGAATTTATATTTTTATATTTTTTCATTAGAAACTTGTTTGATTGTTCAACAAATAAATTTCTGGAAAAAAAATGCAAATTGTTAGGCCACTTTAAACACCAGAATAAAAAACTAAGAGTGGGACCCAGTTTTAGCAAGTTCTCCAGCTATATCTAATGGGACATTGAGAATTACTGCCTAAGGCAAGTTTCCCCATCCTTGTCCGACCAAAAGAATTACAGGAGGTTAGAGGTGCAATTCAGTGGCAGGTTATGTGTTGAATATGCATGAGTCCTGGGTTCAATCTTCAGCAACTCCTCCCTTCCAAAAATTATGAGAATGGCCTTATAAAACTATGGACTTGCTGGGCATGGTGGTGTACTCCTATAGTCCTAGCAACTCAGGAGACTGTGCCATGAGAATCATAAGTTTGAAGTCAGCTTCAGCAACTTTGTGAGGCCCTAAGCAATTTAGTGAAAACTTGTCTTAAAATTAAAAAAAAGGGGGGGTGCTGGGGATGTTACTCAGTGGTCAAGCACCTCTGGATTCAATCCCCAGTATCCCGTCAAATATATAAGGACCTGTCTGTTTTTGTTGCTATAACAAAATGTCAGAGGTTCAGTATTTTATGAAGGAAAGAAGTTTATCTAGCTTTAGGTTCAGGAGTCTGAAAGCCCAAGATCTAGTGGCCTCTTCAGTTCAGATTCTGGAGGACTCCCTTCACTGGCAGAAAAGTAAAAAGAGAAATGGTACATGCAGAAGAAACCAAGTTCATGGGATAGCTTTTTTTTTCCCTATGAACCTACTCTGAAGAAATCAACATTAATTGCTTCTAAGAACATTTTCTCATTAACTTAATTTATTCACACTAGGCCCCACCTCTTAAAGGTTCTACCACCTCCCAATGCCATCATAATAAACCTGTGGAAGGACAAACCATACTCTAACCCTAGAAAGACCCTCAGGCTCCTTGGCAGAATATCTTGATCTACTAATTCTAAGTAGATATAACAGCGTGCATTTTTCAAAGTACCTTTAGGCACATTTGGGGACATCGTCCCTTCCCTTTCCTGAGAAATATGTTTATATCATCCACTCACTTTCATTTAACAAGTGTTAATTGTTTTACTTATAATAATTTTTTAAAGCAAAGTATTAAGATTTGCTGTATTCATTGCTCAGTACCATTAATTAGCTACCTCAGTTTTCTTTCTCCATTGCATGTGAACTTTCCTTTCATGGTTGCTGCTTGTCCAGGTTCTTACAAATGAGAAAGAGATCATAAGAAGCTAAGTCATTTATCTCTTGGGGCATCAAAAGATGAGTAAAGAAAGGTGATTGTTACAGTTTGGGTCTAGAATGCTCCCCTCAGGCTCCTGAGTTGAAGTCTTACTCCCCAGCTAATGATGCAACAGGGAGGGGATAAAAATTTAGGAGGTGGGGACTATTTGGAGAAATTAGTTCAGATCACTGGGGGCTGGCCTTTGAGGGATATATTTTGGCCTACCCCACATACCTCCTCCACATGGCTTCCATGAGCTTTGCTCTGCTACACCCTTCGTGGTATTCTGCCTTGACACATGACCACAGTGTCAAGGACTGTGGACCAAACATCTTGGAAACCATGATTGAGATAGCTTTTCACTGCTTTGACCCAAGGACCCAACAAGAACAATTTTAGGAGGAAAAGTTTGTTTGGGGGCTCACAGTTTCAGAGGTGTTAGTCCACAGACAGCTGGCTCCATTCCTCCAGCTCAAGGTGAGGTTGAACATCATGACAGAATGCATGGATCCAGGAAGCAGAGAGGGAAATTCCACACCAGATACAGAATGTATACCCCAAAGGCATGCCCCCAATGACCCAGCTCCTCCAGGCACACCTAACCTGCCTACAATTGCCAGTTAATCCTCTCAGGGCATTAATTCACTGACTGGGTTAAGGCTTTTCTAACCTAATCATTTCATCTTAGCCTTTTGGAGACATCTGACTTTTCAAAACATAACAAACCATGAGTCAAAATAAATCTTTTCACCTTCAAGTTGTCTTCTTAAGCTTTTTGTCACAGTGACAGAAAGCTAATAACATGGTGATTTTGAACAAACTTTAAGATTACCTAGATTCTGAAGCTAAGCCTAATTTCACATATCACTTGTAAAAAGTGAGTGAAGTTGGTTGTTGTGGCACACACTTGTAATCCCAGCTAATGAAGAGGCTGAGACAAAGAGATTTCAAGTTTGAGGCCAGTCTGTGCGATTTAGCAAGATTCCCATTTCATATTGAAAAATAAAAAGGGATAGCATGTAGCTCAACAAGAGAGAGCCCATAGATTAAAAAAAAATACAGAAAGCTTATCTTTCATTCTTGTACCAATTTTTACTGAACTGATTCTCCAACCAAAGTAATAGTTTAAGTTCCACTATATAACCTCCTCCTGTCTGAGTCTCAAAATAATTTAGTAAATGTCTCATGTGCAAAAAGCTTGCATCTTGGGGCTAGAATGGTGACTCGGTGGTTACAGCATTGACCTGCATGCACAAGAACATGAGTTCAAACACCAGCATCACGTGAACAACAGTCTTGGAGCAACAAAGACCACATGAAAAACTAAATAAAATTGATTCATTTTTTTCTCTCTATAACTGCCCTTCTCTAAAAAAGCTTGCTTCTCTTTTTTTCTTTTTGGTACCTTATCTAAAGGCCCACGGCCCACCTTCCAATGACATCTCTATTCTTACCAAATAGGTACAACTTCAGAAGAAAGGTAGATGTTAGCATAGCACGCTGGTCAATCCATGCCAGAATTGAATTATCCTCTAGCGAACTACTTAAAATATTTTTTTGAGAAGTGTAAAAATCAGGAAACGCGGGTGTTCGGCTCCAAATGTAAACATCAGGAACGAGTGTTCAGCACCAAATGTTCAGGTGCAGATGTTCAAAAAGGAGTCAGGCCTAAAAGTGGCTGAGCAAAATCTTTTTGTTGGGATCAGCGACTCTTAGGCCAGATTCACAGGCCCACCAGAGTGAGGGCAAGTAGGGGAAGTGCGTGCGGCCCCAGCTGGGCAGCGAGTTGATAGTTTGGGGTAGGCAGGAGAAGTGGCTTGCAGCCCAGCTGGACAGTGACTTGATAGTCTGGGGTGGGCACAGGAAGTTTGGGAGTCTGTCCCTCGGGGATTGGCTGGTGACTCCATTGATCATCGGGCGATTGTGAGATGCCATTGGGGCTTGCCTGACAGCATCTGATTGCTTGTTCCTTTGAGCACACAGGCTGCCTGATGCCCTGCCCCCATCCACCTGAAATCGACCTAACAAGAAGGAAAAGTTAAAACTTAAACCATTGTTCAACCCATCCATCAATTCCATCAGGCTGTTAGTCTACCTTGATGTCAGTCAATTACTTAGGCCCTCTGTATACCACATCATTGTTCTGACCTTCCTCCACTGAGAAATGTTTTATTTTTGTATATATTCTAATATGGAAGCCTCAAGCTGCAGTCAGCAGACTGAAGATTTCAATGATTTGCCTAGCATGTTTTGAACTAGAAGATTTGCCATAAGCAGTAATCATTCCCATGCAGAGTTGATCCTTGGGGGTCCTATGTGAGGAGCCTGTGAGGCAAGAAGGAGTGAAGAGAAAGGATACTGCAAATTAAGTTCAAACATAACAGACACTCATCTGCATAATGACCTGTGAGGTAGAGGTGAGGTAGAACGCTGTCCACTTCTTTAGTCTGTCAGTTCCCTATGGCAATAAGCTGCCCACTCACAACTCTATTCCCTGTTAGTGCCAACTTTGTTATTGATTTTAGACACATTTCAGCCTCTCGAAAATGCTTGGTGGGGGTTCACAGGGAGGACCAGCTAATCATTTGCAGGGCCTACTGCAACTGCAAAATGAAAACATAGGGAGACTTTTTAACAAATTAAAAATTTCAGTGTAGGGGCTGGAGCAGTGGCTTGGTGGTTATGGTACTTGCCCGGCATGCGCAAGTACATGGGTTCAAACCCCAGCATCCACGTACACAACTAAGTGTCAGAGCAATGAGAGCCATGTGAAAAACTCAATAAAAATTGATTCTTTCTGTCTCTTTCTCTCTCTCACTGTCCTTCTCTCTTTAAAAAAAATAATAAAAAAGAATTTCAGTATAGTGGTACTGGAGTTTAAAAAATGTCCAAGACCCTTCAGACCTATGTTGTCACCCAAGTGTCATTCCCACGGAGCTAATTCTAATCACAGTATGTGTAACTTGAAAATAAAATTTCCAGTGGATGATTCTTTTGATAGTAAGTCCCTGTCTTTGGGGATGATCTTCAGCAGCACCATATAAAGTTAATATAATAAAATAGAGATTTTTATGTATTTATCACTTTCAATCATTGATGATAGGAAAGAGTTTGAAAAGACATCTCTGTCAGCTCATAAGACAGCTGGTTAATAGATACAGAGGTATTAGAAGAGCATATATTATCAGAGACAGTTATGGTGTTTCTTAGATAACAACAGTGCAGAAGTCAAATCTGGAGCACAGTGTTTGGATAAGAGAATAGACAGCATAGCTGGCATTTGAGGAAATAATTTCATTCTCTTCCATTCTTTAAATATACACACAGACCCCCCCACGCACATTTTACTACATAGTTGTGGAAAAGTTCCTGCATTTCATTTTTTTTTTATATTCAATATTCTGTTCTGCAACATTTACAACTTACCAAGAAAATGGGAGTCATTATGGTTTCAAAGTGAGGTGTCCCAAAGAGCTTACTTGTGACAATTGGGAAAGCTGAGCCGAAATGATTAGGTTAGAAAAATCTTGACCCAATCAATGAGTTAATCCCCTTATAGGGATTGACTGGCAACTATTAGGCTGGTAGGGTGTGGCTGGAGGAGGTGGGTCACAGGGCCTGCCTTTGGGGTATATATTCTGTATCTGGCTTGGAGCTTTGCTCTTTGCTCTGCTCTGCTTCCTGAAGTGCTGTCTTGAGCATCCTCCTCCCTGGAGCCATAAGCTCAGCCTCACCTTGAGGCTCAAAGAGCAGAGCCAGCCTTCAATGGACTAAGACCTCTGAAACCATGAGCCCTAAAAAAAAAATCCTTTTTACTGCTAAAATTGTTCTTATCATGTCCTCGTGTCACAGCAGTGAAAAGCTGACTAAAACGGGAGTCATATAAAAAGCTAAAGAGACAAAATACAAATTGTAATATCAGGTGCAGGTGACCAAAAAGGAGTGAGACCTAAAAGCAACTGAGCAAAGCTTTTATTGAAACTGGCTGTCATGTGAGGTTAATAGCCTGCTGGAGTTGGGGGCCAAAAAAGTCGTACATGGCCCTGCCTGGGCAGTGACTTTATAGTCTGTGCTGGGCAGGGGAAGTTTGGGGGTCTCATATCCATCAGGGATTGGCTGGTGACTCCATCAATCATTGGGCGATTGCAAGACACCATTGGAGTTTATCTGTCAGCACCTGATTGGTTGCTCCTTCACATGCGTGGGATACCTGGTGCTCTGCCCCCATCCAGCCACCTGAAACCAACCTGACATCCCAACCTTTTTGGTGATATAGGGTGCTGATTTCCATCTGGCTACTTCCTGATGATTATGGGGCATTGTGAGGGAGGGGAAGGTTTGGGTGTTGGTTTGGTAGGGAGGTGGCTGTAAGTGTGCAAGAACATTTGTTCCCCCTTTGTCTGCTGTAAGGAGATCTAGTGCTCAGTGGTTCTGCAAGGAAACTTGGGCAATAGATGTTATTTTCATGTGTAGGGAGGCCAGGGAGGCAGCAGATGCCCCTACTGACTCTTGGAATTGCTGTTCTAGCCCCTGGGTGGCAGTGATTGGATAATAAAGTCCTCCTGCACCCAACCCAGAGGCAGCAAATGAGGAGGCTAGAGAGAGTCCAACCCCCATTGAAAGGAAATTGGCCTGCTTTGCCCTTGGAAGGGGATTCTGAGTAAGCCAGATTAATTCAGCTTCACAATATAGTGTCAGCTGAGGAACTAAAGACAAGGGCACACAGAAAGCAAAGGGCATATTGGAATCTAATTTTATTTTTTGTCAGGGTGCCATTACACCAGAAAAAGAATCCTAGAGGACCAAACTCTGAAGAAGAGACCTGTATGGTTCGGTTGCAAGTTATCAAGGTAGAGGAAGTGTAACAGTAAGAAAAGTTCTTTGAAGAGTTGTGAAAAAGGGAAGCCTCCTCCAGGGGTAAAGCAGCGGGCCCTCTGAGGTGTTGAGGAAGTATTAAAGGGGGCACTAATAGGAATAGCTGTTAGGGGATCTGGTCCAAACCTGTGCAGAGAAAGCAGTCTGAGATGTTGTTGACCCTGGATAAGTCCAGAAGTTTACCTTGATGTTTCAGGGTAAGCCATGAGAAAGGATCAGCTTTGGGATGGGTAGCTATGTCTATTTGATGTTGAAGTTCCTTCTTCTCTTCCTGAGTGTTTATATGAATCTAAGGAAGTACCTGTACATAAGTTCTCCAGATTTTATTGCAGCTGAGGGAAGCTTGGCCCATGCCCAAGAATAAAGTCTACCGTTGACACCAGAAGTTCATTTTGGGTCCCAAGTGTCCTCAATAGTCAATGGCATGTGCTCAGTTCTCATAGCAAGGCTTATCTAGGAAGTGTTTCTCACATGAATTATAGGGGCATCCACCATAGGTGTCAGACTGTTGTTTAAAAAATTCCTTAGTCTGGTCCTATAGGAAGCATAGCATAGTAACACATAAGGATGAGGATGGAACTAGACTAAATCCAGTGATGTTAAGAGTGACCGCATGTCTGCAGCCAGTAGAAGAGCATTCACCCTGACCCACGAACTGAGAGTGGGAGATCCCATCTTGCTGCCATGTCTCCTGGATGTAGAAATGCCACCTGCAGGCTGTGGTAGAGGCTTGAGAGAGGTTAACGAGTAGTAGGGGAAATATGGTGTTGGCAGGAGATCTTGAGTGTGGTGAACCTCAGCGTGGTGGAAGTCCAGTGCTGGGTATCTGGGAAGGGTGCTTTTCTAAGGCAAGAGACATGGTACCAAGTGGAGTGGCCCAAAAGTTTGGGCACTGTTGCAGTGGTAAGTATGATTGTATGGGGTCCAGTCCAGCAAGGTTGCAGCAATTGGGGATGTAGTTCCCAGAGTAAACCTGCAACACCCAGTCGAAAAAGGATAGTGGCCAATTCGGGTTGTGATTCAGTTGGAGATAAGGCTGTAGATGCTGTGAGAAAACAGCAGTCTGTGTGTTCCCTTAGGAGTTTGTGTAAGAATGTGAGATAGAGTAGATAGGATGCCAAGGGGGGAGGTGACAGAAACGCTTTAGTTGATTAGGAAAGAGTGCCCATAGAATAGCTCAAAGGGGCTGAGGCCCGAGGGGGCTCTAGGGGCTGCCCAAATTCTGGTAAGAGGATGGAGGCAATAGTGTCTGGAGAAGGCTTGTATCCAGCCTGAAAAAGTATTAACCAAAGTGAGAAAATAATGGAGCTTTTGTGTCTAGGCATGTGGGTGAAGTTGATCTGCTGGTCTTCACCTGGCTGATGGCCCCTCATCTGATGTGTTGGGAGTTTGGGTTTGATGCCCCCTTGTGGGGAAACTGGAGCAGACAGGGAAAGCAAGTAAACCGGCTGAAGAGTAGTTCTCATTCCTGAGAGATAAAGGAGGGATTGGAGAACCTGCAGAAGAGGCTTGGGGCCAACATAAAGAGAGTTGTGAATGTCCATCAGTAAGTTGTAAGCTTGCTGCTTGGGAAGGGCAATCTGGTCTCCCAGAAGATCCAGCCATCTGGATTTTTCCAAAATGGCTGCCCTGGGTTATTAGGTCTTCCTGCTCCTGTGGAGAATATTTAGGTTCGATTGTAATGGATAGGAATAGAATGGGGGCTGTTGAGGACTTTGTTGTTAGCCTCTGTGCTATAGAATCTGCTTTATTGTTACCCATGGTTATAATGTCTGAGGAATTTGATGTCCTAGGAAGTGTATGATGGCAACTTGGGATGGCAACTGAAGTGCCTCCAAGAGTTTGGAAATTAGGGAGGCATTGACCACTGGTGACCCCTTGGTGGTTAGAAACCCACGCTCCTTCCAAATAGCCGAATGGGAGCAATCAAGAAGGCATGTTTGGAATCCGTGTAGATGTTAACCTGTTTGTCTTTAGATAGATTGAGGGCCCTAATGAGAGCAAAGAGTTTGGCTTCTAGGGAGGTGGTCCTTTCTGGAAGACAGCTGGCTTCCAGAACTGAGGTGGTGGTGATTACCATGTAAGCAGCTGTATGGCATCCCTCAGGGTCCAGAACAGAACTGCCATCTACAATAGTCAGGTGAGGGGAGTGGGGAATCAAGAGGTCCTCATGGGGAGAATGTAGAGCCTCCAGTGCCTGTGGACAAAAATGGCTGACAGTTGAGGGAGGTGGGGACAGGGTGAGTGGTGTAGCTGGGTTGAGAGGAGAACATAGAGAGGTAGTGGGGGTTTTCTATAAAGAGGAGGTGAAATTCTCAAATCCATGATGGGCTCAGGAGCAGAAGGGATTTACGGCTTAAGAGGTCCAAGAGTTGATGAGTGGAGCATATGTTTCTTGGTTTAGAGTAAGGTGAATTTTGGGGCTTCCTTGGTCAGTTCAGCTGCTGTTGCTAGTGCCCAGAGGCATAGTAGCCACCCACAGACTGTAGAATTGAGTTGCTTGGAAAAATATGCCACCAGTCTATAGGAAGTTCTGGTTGGTTGAGCAAGGAGGACAGTGGCAACACCCTGTCTTTCATCCGTGAAAATGTGGAAAAGATGGTTAGAGTTAGGGAGAGAGAGAGTGGAGGAAGATATGAGAGCATCTCTGATCTTGTAAAAGGAGCTGGCTACCATATTGGGGGAGGTGAGGGGCCCATGAGGGATCTCTTTTGCTGCCTGATAGAGAAGTGCAAAGTTGGGGACCCAATGTCTGAAAAAGCCAGCAAAGCCCCGGAAGGAGAGGATGCAATCCACCATGTCTGGTGGCTGTAGGTCACAGAGGGCTTGGATTCTGTCTGTTTTAAGGCTTTAAGAGGTAGGAGTGAGGAGTATTCTAAATTTTATGACTGAAGAGGTGGTAAGCTGGGCATTGGCTGGGGAGACCCGATAGCCTCAAGATCCCAGGAAGTGAAGGAACTGAGCAATGTGAGCTTGGGAGCTACATAGAAGGTCATCTACATATTGTAGGAAAACACTATCTCCCAAGTCGCAGGTAGCCAAATCCTAAGCCAGGGCTTACCCAAAGAAGTGGGGACTGTCATAAAAGCCTTGGGGTAAAACTGTCCATGTCAGCAATTGAGACCTAGAGGATGTAGGATTCTCTCATGTGAAGGAAGGCAAAGAGGTAATAGGAATCAGGGTGAATGGGAACTAGGACTAGGACTGTAAAGTGAGTGGTAGAAGGGGGGATGTGGGAAAGAAGAATATAGGGGTTAGGAACCACTGGAGAGTTGGGAATAACTGCTCATTAGTTAGCCTGAGATCCTGGACCAAGCAATAGGCCCCTGAAAGTTTGCATACCAGCAATATGGGGGTGTTATGGGGGAATTAATAGGGATGTGGAGTCCTTGAGTAAGCAACTGGTCTATGATGGGTTTAAGTCCCTGACTATGGGTATGGGAGCTAGGAAACTGGGGATATGAAGGAAATTTAGTTTGAGGTTTCAGTTGAATAAGGACTGGTTTATAGTGGAAGGCTATGCCTGGCTTGGAGGTGTCCCAGACTTAATGATCAACCAGATCTGGGTGCAGCTGTACAGATGGTGGTGTGAGGGTGGTAGAGAGTGTAAGAGTGAGAGGTAGGAGGTGAATAATAGTATCCCTGGGAAGGAGTTGTAGGGTGGCCCCCTAGGAATTTGGAGAATATCTCTTCCTAGGAGGGGAACTGGACAGGAAGGAATTACCAGGAAAGAGTGTGTAAAAGGGTGCCCCTCCAGGAAACAGGCTACTTTAGCTGTTCTGCTTGGGAAGGAGGGTTTCCCATCAATTCCCATAACTGAAATCTGGGAAAGAAACAAAGGCTCAGAATGGTCAGGGAAGACAGCATAGGTAGCCTCGATGTCCACAGAAAAGTTATGAACTAACCCACGACCTGGAGCATTAACCTGGGCTTGGCAAGAGTGATGGGGATCCTGGAGTCCAGGCTCCTTCAGTCTTCAATGAATCCCAACAGCTCAAGGGAAGGCACCGCCTGGCTGGTCACACCCTTGTATGGAGGTGTTAAAGTGGGGCTGGCTGGCCATAGGGCAGTTGCTCTTCCAGTGCCCTGCTTGTTTGCAGGTGGGACATGGCCATGGGTTTGGACACTGACAGGCCTTGTGACCATTGCATCCACACTTGAAGTAAGCCTCTGGTGGAGAGAATTGCCAATCTCTTTTTGAAGAGCTGGAGCCACTGGCTGCAAGGCAGCCACCAAGGCTTGGGTTTGGAATGTTACCTTCATCTG
This sequence comes from Aplodontia rufa, assembly GCA_004027875.1. Lineage (NCBI taxonomy): Eukaryota > Metazoa > Chordata > Mammalia > Rodentia > Aplodontiidae > Aplodontia > Aplodontia rufa. Next base: position 59,618 of record PVKS010006119.1, read on the forward strand.
TAAATGAGCCTGCCTGGCCAGTTCAGCTGATTCCTCTTGGGCATTGTAGACTTTGAAGGCCATTTTTACTAGATCTCAGATGGGGGTCTGAGTCCCTCTTCAAATTTTTTTGAGCTTTTTTCTAATATCAGGGGCCAATTTAGAACTGAAATGGATTGCTAACACCGTAGCCCCAGAGGAAGATTCAGGGGGGATCCAGTTTAGTATATTTGGTAAGGGCCTCTATTAGACAGTTAAGAAATAGGACTGGATTCTCATCTGGATCTTGGGTAATTTCCCTCAGTTTATTAAAATTAACCACTTTATTGGAGGATGCATGACTGCTATGATATGTTGGACCATGTGAGTGCAACTACAGTGGCCCTGCTGGTCTTCCTGGTAGCCCTAATTGGGCTCATTTGGTGGAACTGCCGCTGTACCCATGGGTAGAGTTATGTCTGTTAGGTGAACTAGGTTGGCATAATCTTGTGCCACCTGCTGGGTGTGGATTCATTCATCTGGGGTACAGGTGGAAGAAAGAATGACGTAGACATCATGCCAGATGAGGTCAAAAGCCTGAATAAGGTATCTAAATTCTTTAATGTTAGTAGAGTTTAGGTGCTTTTCAATCTGGGAAGGATCCTGGAGTGAGTGAGAACAGGACATGGACCCACACAATGCCTTCAGCGTCAGCCACTTCCTGGAGAGGACAAAGGAGTTCTCAGTTGGGTGGTGGGAGGGCCCAGTGGGATTGAGTTTGGGCGCTGACAGGAGAAGGGAGAGTTGAGTGGGTGGAGAGACCTTCTCAGGGAGGAGAAGGAGGGGAGGGGGGAGAGTCGGGAGGAGGAGCTGTAGCTGTGGGAGAAAGGTGTAGAGGGACTGTAGCTGTGGGAGGAGAGGAGAAAGAGGAGGAGGAGGAACTCTGGCTTAAGTAAGGAGGGGGAAGATGGGAGGGTGGAGCTGAGAGCAGTTCCAGTGGACCTGAAAATGAGGAAGAAGATGCAGGAGAACAATGGGGGAGAGGTTTGGGCCCGTCCCTGTCAAGAAGGACTTGGACCATAGAGAAGGTAGAGCAAAGGGTAAGACAAGAGTGTGGGTCCCAAAAGGCCTGAATATAAGGCATTTCTGACCATTTCCATGCCTGGTGACAGTACTTGTCCAAATCAGTGAGGATTTGAAAGTCGAAAATTCCTTCTGGAGGCCATTTTGAGCCATTGTCTGAGTGTACTGAGGCCAGGCCACAGTTAAGTAAAAGAACAGCTGCTTATGGTGTAAGTCTTGAGAGAGTCCTAATTTAGTAAAATTAAGGTACAGACAGCCCACAGATGTCTTGGGGTTTAGGGAGGACTTGGTGTATCCTGTGGCCTTTCAATATTACCCAGGGGCAAACAGGAGCAGAAAGAAGCATCCCAAATTCTGGTCATGTTCACCTGAGAAACAGGAAGTGGGCAGACAGGAGGCCAGGACAACTCCTCAGCCTAAGGGGGCTCAGAACAGAACAAGTGGGGCTAGCCAGAGGCTGAAATGTCTCCACAGTCTACTGGGCCCCAAACAAAATGGGTGGGGGTCTGTGGCACATGCAACTTATGCCCTGTAAAAGAGTGCACCTAGAAGGCCAAGGGAAATGCAAGGGAACTTATCCCACTTCTGTCGGCCCAGCTGAGGAGAAAGGATGGTGCAGGAGGTCCCCCATCAACCTAAGGGAGAGGGCTTATCTCCCCCACTCCATGGGAAAATCAAAAAACCCTCCTAAGTTTTGACACCAAATGTAGGATCAGGAGCAGATGATCAAAGAGGAGTCAGATCTCAATGCAGCTGAGCAAAGCTTTTATTGAAATTGGCTCTCTGGTGAGGTTCACCAGCCTACTGGAGTCGGGGACAATATAAGTCACATGCAGCCCTGCCTAGGCAACAACTTTCCCTTCTGGGGTGGGCAGGGGGTGTTTGGGGGTCTCGGATCCCTCAGGAATTGACTGGTGACCCATCCATCATTGGGGAATTGCAAGATACCATTGGGGTTTATCTGTCAGCACCTGATTGGTTGTTCCTTTGTGCACATGGGCTGCCTGATGCCCTGCCCTCATCTGGCCACCGGAAACCGACCTAACACGAATCGTCACTCCCATCTCTCCTAATTGTCATGTCTTGACATTGGTACATACTGTAATTATGAACATTTCTATTAGAGATTCTTCTTTTTGTTTCCAAAATGCAGTATGGAAAAGGGAGAAATATCCACTTATAATTTGTTTTAAGTTGTTACTTTCATGTCATTTTTCAAAGATTGATCAAAGATTAACTTCATTAAACAGCAAAATTGTATAAATAGTTCAAACTATAGATCTTACTGAGACTAAATTTTTTTAGAAGTCATCTTATGTCTCCCTGATGCATTTGATCATTCTGTGACAAGTATGCCCTTTGTCCCTTCCTAAACCAAAAGTTCAGCAACTCTTTTGTCACAAAGGTTGAGCTCAACACCTGGACTGTGTTTCCAGCTGTTCTACCTGCCAGATGAGCAAGAAGGGAGCATGAGGAAGGGAGGAATACCTTGCCACCCGCAGGACACTTCTAGGTCTCTGTGCCCTTCCTCTCTTCCTGCAAAAGCAAATCTGATCAAATCTTTTCTGAAAACAGCTTCAATGAGAAATAAAAATTCCAATCATCATATCCTTTTATTCATTAATTCATTATCGTCAAATACTCTGAACCCTGGGTACAGAACTAAGTGAGCAAATGCTCATCCCTCCAATAAAATTTTATCTATGACAATATAAACCAGTGAAAAATAAATTAATGGGATGATAGGTATGGTCAATATAACCCACCAGGTCATGAGAGGAGGACATGTTGAGACACTTTAGGAGAGATAGTAAAATGGCTAGGTAGTCAGGACCATGGGCCCGGTTCAACCACACCTGTAAGCTAGCCAGTAGAGAGTGATTGCCAGATATGCTCAGGGCCTTCATATGCAAAAAGACCATGAGGCTCACCTGTGGGAGCAATTATTTGTCACAGAGGTGGGAAACTAAGTGTTGGTAGAAGGTAGACACTGGTAAGAACTAGAAAGAATGCCATCTGTGTAAGAAAAGAGACAAAAAAAGGAAGGAAATAAAGAGAGAAGAGTGGCGGTTCTACAGCACCACAGGTTTATTTGGGAGAAACCTGTGGAGTGGGTACCCAGTGGAGGCTGGGCCCCCTCTGCCACTTACAGACTGGGGTAAACATAAAGGGAATGAGAGGGGAGGGGGCCAAGGTGCAAGTTTTCTGGTTAGATTGGGTTTTTCAGTAGGGTGAGGATACTCTGATAAGGGCCTAAGGCAATAGTTTCTGATGAAGGCCGAGTTTGTAGATCTTGAAATAGGGAGTAGGAGGTTTGCTGCCTGGCTAAATGGCTTCTGCTAATTTTCCATATCCACCAACCTGTTTTACTTAAACTTTAACCAATGATGTTGGTGCTCAGTTTCAATGCCTGTTTTACATAGATTTTAACCAATGATGTCGATGACCAGTTTCAATGTCTGTTTTACATAGACTTTAACCAACGCTGCTGGTGCTTTTCTCAATGCCTGCTCTACATGCATCTCAATCAAGGCTCAAATCCAAACTAATATAATCCCTGGCCTAACCTACATTATATGTTGTCCTGCTTCCAGGTACCCCTCCGCCTTGCTGAGTCTCTGTTCTCCTTCCTTAAATAAATCCTACTCACTTTACTCTTCCGTTCTGTGGTTGTCTGTGGATTTTATTTTTCAAATTCATGAAACAAGAACCCAGAAGATAGGTGACAAATTCCCAGAGTGTATTTCTACACCGAGAGCTGCAACACACCACTTAACAGTAGTGGGGGAAATCCCAGCTCTTAGCTGGGGAGCTGCTAACACTATTTGGTCTGCAGCGATCTATAGCCAGCCCAAATTTACAGTTTTAAATGGGAAGAGCTGCAAACACTGAAAACAGGCTGCTTTGGCCACAGAATTCTGTAGCCATCCCAACTTCATCTGCCAGTGGGAGCAGAGAATCCAGCCTTATCTCAAAAAACCCACATCAATGTTAAGGACATGTCTGGGCTCAGTGTAAGAGATAAGTTGGAATTCGGCAGGTGAAGAGGGAGGCTCCAGGCAGAGGCCAGATTTGTGCCTGGGAGCTTCCATCAGGACTAGGGAACAGTGTGGGATGAAGCTCAGGAAGGAAACACAGCTCTGATCATGGAAAGTTTTCTTAGGGGACAGAAAGAGGCAAATGATGGGAAGGTGGAAAAGAATTTGGGAAGTGTAGCATCCTGAAAGGGACAAGAGACAATCAATGGGGCTATTATGTATTGACAAGTGACCAGCGGCTTTGGCAGCTAAAGGTCTTAGTTGGCCTTGCAAGGGCAACTAAGATGAGAATGAGGACTATAATATATTCCTGAGCAAATGGAAAATGAAGTGGAAATTATTTTCCATAAACTTGCCTGCAAAGGAAAAACTTAGCTCACCCAGATTTTAGTAATAGAGGAAAGATGGATCTTCTCCACCTTGCACAGCATTTTTAGCTTCCTTTGGGTCTAGCCATAACTTTTATCTTCTCTGTACTTAACCTTTTACTCAAATGATCCCCTCCAACCTCTATGTAAAGTTTGTGAAATCAGAATTATTCTTCATAGCATCAAACTATACTGGCACGTTAAAAAGTCCTTTTACTATTAGTATTTCATTCTGAACTTTGCCTTTCTGGTGGGAAATAAAAATTCTATGGCTGGAGAGAATGGTTAGATTTTGGCATGTAGAAATGGAAATCAACTTCTCTGAGCTCTCATTGTTACACAAGCTCTGTGTTGCCTTGGAAACTACAGTCTATGTGGAAGAAGCAATGTATTTTGTGGGTAGATGACAGAGCAATCAGGTATGCTATGTGTAAACATTGTGCATCTGTGTGAAGAAGCACTGGCCAAGCTTCATTGGCAGTAGGATCAAAATTTGGTTTTGGATATGTCACATGCCTGCTAAAATATATTTGCAAATGTTTCTTGGGCACAGCAAATATTATAAGGAAAACAACTTTGGCATTTTCCTTTGAACACATGCCTCAAAGAAAGTACAATGAAAAGGGAGGAAATGACCAAAAACCCAAGCCACATATTCAACTCTTTCATTCATGATTTCTGAGTCTTCTAAGATGTGTGAATATTGCACTTGCTCAATCTTCATTACCATTATACTTGTAGGATAATTACATGGAGCCACCGCTACCAGCCAACAGGAACTTGATGATTTGATCACTAAGAGCAGATGGAAAAACCATAAACCATGATGACTGTTATGAGAAGTAAAAAAGATGTTCCTTTAAATTATTTGAGGAATATTATAAAATAGTGATTTTTAAAAAGCAATCCTAAGACTTGGGCTTACAAAAGGATCAAATTGGTCATATCTATTATTTTACAACTTTGCCTTGTAGAGAAAGACATATTCTTGTATATAAATTCAATATTCTTGTTTGGGACATGTTCCTCTTATTTATACAATAAGGATTAGTTAAATAATCATTTTGTTCTTAGTTTTTGAACACAGAATCCTAAAACCTCATTTCTTCAACAGTTTTATAGTCTAGTAAGGGAGAGAGATTAAATATTTAATAAGCATAATCCACTGTTGGCAGCTACATAATGGTCCAAAGTCAAGAGTGTTCAAGGAAATATAAAATAATAATCAGTACAATAAGAGCAACAATAAATTTCACCAAGAAATGACACTTGGATTTCTAAACTTAGGTAGTCTTTGCCAAGTAAGTAGGCACTGGACCAAACAGACCAAAGATTTTTCTTCAAACTGTATTCTCAACTATTCATTTTAGTGTTGTATTTAATCCCATTTAGGTGATGATAAAAACATTTCACCATTAGGTCCATCTTTTATTTCCAAGCTAACTGGTTCTTGAAAGATGTCAAGTGGTACTCCTTAAATGCCCCAATAAAACAAGAAGCTTATTCAGTTGTTGGCATCTAACCAGTTAAAAGCTCTGGTGACAATCAGTGCATTCTTCTCATCTGTGTAAACTCACAGTGACCTCCTACTTCTAAAAAAAAAGTGGATTTTTAAAAATATTTGGGTTTTTTTTCTTTTTATCTTTACCTTTATACTCCTCTAAAGAATGATTATGCACATGAATTTTTCTCAAGACTTTTCAATTAGGGAAGTATTTCCATAGGGAATAAGAAGATACAGGAAGAACTCAGGTTACTCCAAATGATAGGATTTTAAAAAGTCTTTAACCCATCATTGTACTGATACCCAATACAATGGGTTTTGGAGACCCACAATGCACAGAGCACTATCTGCAGACAAGCTTGCTTCCTTTGTTTATTGTTTAGTTTGTTTCAACTATGAAGGAACTTAAAAATAAATAAATCAATCAATCAAACTGTAGAGAATCTATTATTAACATAGAAGTGCATTTGTAGTAGCCATGCATGCATATGCGTGCGCGCACACAAACACATTTATATAAAGACCAGTAGTATATAAAATGTGAAAATGTTGAGAAAATATAAGCTATCAAGCTGGAGGTATAATGCAGTGGTAGAACACTTGCCTAACGTGTGTCGCCCTGGGTTCAATCCCTATTGCTACAAAAAGATGAAATGAAATAAAATTAAAATTTAACAGTGAGCAGGAAAATGTGAGTCATACAAGAAAATACGGAAATGACTTAAGGCTTTAAGATAAAATAAAACACATTTTTGCATTCTCCTCTCTCAGAATTTATCTTTACATAACAAGATCTCCAACTTCAAGAATACCAGAAGCACCTGTTGCCTCAAGCTGAAGTGTTTAATGGGGAGGAAAGAGATAGAATAACGGACTTGGAAAATGTAGAAAGCTGAAATGTAAGCCTTTGTAGAAGGAAATGCTATTGCAAAGCAAACAATTAAACCCACTAAATCTGCTTAGCTTGAAGGACTGAAGTTGCAGCATACTATGGAAGGTGAAGGAAAGTACAGCAGAAACGGAGATTGGTCTAAAGTCTCTGTAAAGGGCAATTCTTGTTTTCACTGTAGCTGCACCTTCCAGAAGCAGAAGAATATTACAAGTGAACAATGGAGAAAATAATCTTTAGAAGGAACAATGCAATATCTTCAATATTTGATTAAACAAAATTTTAAGGGGAGATAAGAGAATCTAAAATATTTGGACCAAGCAGGATGGTGCATGTCTGTGACTCAGGAGGCTGAGGCTAGAGGATAGAAAGTTAAAGTCCAGCCTCAGCAAGATCCCCTTCTCAAAATAAAAAATAAAAAGATAAAAAGCGTTGGTAATGCAACTCAGTATTAAGAATATCCCTGGATACAATTATATATATATATATATATATATATATATATATATATATATATATACACACACACACACAAATATATATATGTAGTAATACATAATATACATATAATATATAATACTACATGTATAGCATTATATATATTAAACATGTAATAAAATATTGGAGAGAACACCACAAAATAGAGGAAAATTACCTAGAACTGAAGATACAATTCTTGACTAAATCATGAAATTACAAAACAATGGCATTAAAGAAGAATATCTGAATGTTTCTAGAGGAAAAAAATATACCAAATTTTTAAATTAAGATGTTAAAAGATGATGGAATCACATCATCAAATTCTTGGTGAAACTGATATTTCAGCTAACATTACCTTACTTCAGTTCAAATAATCAGAGTGCAAAGTCTAAATAAAAATTACCTTCCATCCTCTTGCTCCTTTTCTAAGGAAGCTATTATGCTCTCTAACTTGGTAGAAGAAGGAGTAGCAGGAGAGAAGGAGGGAAAAGGGGAAAATAGGAAGAAGAGGAAAGGGGGAGTGGAGAAGGAGGAGGACAAAGGAAGAGGAAAAGGAGAAAGAAGGAAGGAAGGTAAGAGAAGGAGGAAGAGGATAAGGAGATGAAAAGGAGGAATACTAGTAATCAAATGGGAAAGGAGTAGTGTGCAGGAGTTGGAGAGCTAGCATGGACTGAGAAATGAAAGCAGCTCCCAGTAGTGAAGGGCAGACCCCAGCATGACTTCTGGACTGCCATGACAAGGTGCCTGAGACAGGACTGTGTAAACATACAAACACTTATTCTCTCATATTTCTGGAGGTCGGAAGTCCAAGATCAAAGTGTAAGCAGAGCTGACTTCTTCTGAGATCTTTCTCCTCGTCTTGTAGATGGCTGTCTTCTTCTCTTGTGTCTCCACATGGAAATCCTCTGAGTGTCTGGGTTCTTAGCTCCTCTCCTTATAAGAAAACAAGTCATTTTGAATTAGGGACCACTTATGATCTCATTTGACCTTAATCACTTCTTTAAAGAGCTTACTTCCAAATTCAGGCAAATTCTGAGGTGCTAAGAGTTAGGATTTCAACATGTGAATTTTGTAGGAACACAACTCATCCCATAACATAGGAGGAATTATTCAGAATAAAGAATTATAGGTTAATCTCAATCATATAGAAGCCCAGAAAGAAGAGAGCATCAACTTGCTATTTCTAATGCATGAGACACTCAAACTAATTTTGTTTCAGCTTAACTAACTAGAACTTTGCCTGGAATGAAGTTCCAAGATTTATAAAATAGCTGAACGAAGATGGACAACATATTGAGAACTTCATCCCAGAGTGCTGTTTCTGGAGATTGCCTTATATTTTAGGCAGTTTTTTTCCCAATGTGACCAAAAGACCTGAAAAGAACAAATATAAGAGGAAAAGTTTATTTTGGTTCACAGTTCAGAGGTTCAATCCATCAACCACTGACTCTCTAGATAGATTGAACCCAAGATGAGGCAGAACATCATGCTGGAAGGGGATGGAAGAAGAAAACAGCTCAGGACATGACAGCCAGGGAGCAGAGAGAGCTCTACTCAACAGGAACAAAATAAAAGACCTGAAGGCATGAGTCCCCCCAGTGACCTGTCTCTTCTAGTCAAACCCTAGGTGCCTACAGTTACCACCCAGCTAATCCACATCAGTGGATTATTCCATTGATTATGTTCCAACTCTCATAATCTAATCATTTCACCTTTGAAAATTCTTGCATTGTTTGACACACAAGTTTTAGGTGACACCTCATACCCAAGTCATAACATCCTAACACCTAGCATTATCATGAACAATATGATAAGAACACTGGTGTTTCCCTAAGGAAGTTTAAGTCATTGTCCTTCATCTCAGATTTTGATTCCACCAAATTTGCACATTTTAGTTGCATTTTCTGTCTTGATTTTTCCACATGGCCTCTAAATAAAACCAAACTGCTCCTCCCTTGTTTATTCATATTAAAACCAAGAATCATAATTTAAAAATAATTGGTGCTAGTTATTAGAGTTAAGCAAAAGACACATCTACCGAGCATGGAAAGTCTTTGTTATAACCTAGCATGAATTATGAAAAGAAAATGTGGGGTCAGTCATTTGTATGAAACTAGGTCAAGAGACAACACAAGGAAATTGTACTCACCACCAATTTTGGTTTATAAAAGCATTTGTCTCAAATTTGCTTTGTTTTTTAACTTGGACTATTTTTCTCAATTTTTCCAAGATTGGGAAAAAATGTCCTCCTTACTCAGCCTTCTGTATGTGCCATCCTGCCTGGTTCTCCACTTCCCTTTTGGCATGGTTCAAAATGCTGGTCCCTAGGATTCCTGACTCTTGGCTTCTCAGCCTCATGGTCCCTAACAATGAATCCATTGCACCTGCACCTGAATTGAAGTGGAAAGTAGGGAGTGGTGATTATCACATCATCCCCATCCTGAAAAGTGGATCCATAAGATCACACTTCTTGCTATCAGATGAAGTGTCTTACAATTCATCTTTATCTCTACCTTTTTTCTATCCAGAAATGAAAGAACAGATGATTCAGTATAAAGAGGGCAGCCTCCAAGGGGGGGGCACTATTTTTTTCTCCAGATTTCAACTGTGCGATCTCATTTCCCAAGGCACTTGTCCTCTCAGAAATAAATTTGTAAGAAAGTTTTTCCTTTTCCCTACAACTTAACCCTACCCAAAATACGCAAACAACCAAACAAACACAATGTTACAAAATAGAGGAAACCTTGAAAACAAAACCTGGAAAGTCTGAAAAATAACCCAAACTATACATGCATAGCTCTGCATATTCTATAACAAATTACACTCCTCACAAGCCACTCACTGTCAACAGTGCTGGAATGACGAACAATTCAATCCCAGTGCACCAAGTGTGCTCACCAACTCTGCGATTCTCTCCAGCAAGACAGAGGAGTGTTTATGGTCCTGGTCCAGGCTATCAGTTCACCAGAAACCCTAATTGAATGTCCACAGCAATCAGCCTGGTAAGGTAACGGTGCCTAAGTTCAGCAGAGCATCTTTGTCATCTTTTAAAAGTTGGATGTGTGCAAGATTGAGATTTGTAGCGTGGATATTGACATTTGTTTACTTTGTGTAGGCTCCCAGTTATACCCTGTATAAGTAGGCACATTCATGGACAATTGTGGGTCATAGAAAAGATTTGTGTTATTGCAATTATTATTATTACCAGTGAGTCCTTTGTAGAAGAGGAGGTATCTTTCTTCAATGTAGAAATAGCTGCATTATTGCTAAGCTTCATCAGCTTCTTATAGGTTGTCTCCCTTCCAATTTGTGAACCAGAGGCAAGGACACTTTAAGCTAGTAAAGATCTCTTCACTTCCGCACACCTACACAGATATCTGACTATGCAAATGATCATATTAAGAATTTACCATAGGGGCTGGAGCAGTGGCTCAGTGGATATGGTGCTCACCTGGAATATCTGAGGACGCCAGTTCAAACCCCAGCACCATGTATACAACGAAGTGTTGGAACAAGGAAAGACATGAAAAACTAAAAAAATAATTGATTCTCTTTTACTGTCTCTCTCTCACTGTTCCTGTATCTTTAAAAAAAAAGAATTTATCATCTAATATCTAATGTAAATAGTGCCATGATATAAGGGAGTTTTAATGATTACATAGTCAGTCCTCAGTGCTTGACCTGAGAATTATACTCAAATAACAATGCACATATTGAAAAGCCCAACAAAATCCTTACCATAAAGAGATACTATATTCTAAATAAAATAGAGATTTCAGAAGAGATATAAATCACTTAGGACAAATTTATCACTTTACTGGAATTTTAAAAATAAGCTCAATAAAATCAGCATTACCAAACTCATTCAGTTTCTATAGGATATATCTCTTGGTTTTTCCCTTGTCATGTGCTGTAGTTTGGATCTGTAAAGTGCCCTAATGGCCCAAGTGTCGAATCCTTGGTGCTCTACTTGGTGCTGTTGGAAATTGGTGGAACCTTTAAGAGATGGAACCCAACAGGAGGTTTTAGGTCATTGGGGAACCTTCTCTTGAGGAGGATTGTGGGATGTCATACTCTCTCTTCTTTCACTTCCTGGCCACCATGAGGTGAGCAGCTTTGCTCTGTGATTGGTCCTCACCATGGTGTGCTGCCTTGCTGCAGGTCCAAAAGCAGGAGGTCCAACTGATCATGGACTGAAACCTCCCAAACTGTGACCCAAAATAATTTTTCTCTCTTTAGGCTGATTCTATTAGCTATTTTGTTACAGTGATGGGAAGCTAAATAACATATCTTGAGAGGCAAATCAAGTGATATGAAATCCCTATATGCAATATTAATTTGGTATTTTAACTCTGACCTAACCAGCCTTTTATTTTCTTACATACAATCCAGTCATAAACAAACAAATGAAAAACTATCCAAACTGTAACGAGGAGGTCAATGTTATGCACAGCTTCAAAGCAATTCTCATGTGATTGCTTTTATGAACAGTGAATTAGAAGGAAACACAATGGTCATAAGGTTGAATTCTAAGAAAAATATATTTTTTATTAGAAGTATATAGAGATACAATTGAGGGTGAAACATTATCAAACCAACAGTAATCAATGTATATATACTTTGTTATCCAGGGGTAATGCCAAAACATGGATGACCACCTTGGGTTTCACCTGTTGCATTTTCCCCCAGAAGAACTCATGTGTTAAATGAGTAGCTCATGGAGGAATGACATCGGCTTCTGGTATGGTTCCCCCATATTCCCACTCTCCAGTCTCCTATGAGTTCTTCATACACCTACGCCTCCAAGTATCCTAGGGAGCCATCCCCCTATTACTCTGAGAGTCATACAATTTGAAATATTGTCAGGTTAGCCGTCTACACTACTGCTTCCCCGTATATTCTACCATCCACAGATGAGAGAAACCATTCGGCACTTTAGTCTGAGATTGGGATACTTCACTTAGCATAATTCTTTCCATCTCCATCCATTTGATATCAAAAGCCATAATATCGTCTTCTCTAATGGCTGAGTAGTATTCCATTGTATATATGTACCAAAGTTTTCGTATCTACTCACTGAGTGAGGAGCATCTGGGTTGGTTCCATATTCTAGCTATAGTAAATTGAGCTGCTATTATAAACATTGAGAAAGCCATATCACTATAATATGCTGATTCTAACTCTTTTGTGAAAATACCCAGGAGTGGGATAGCTGGGTCGTAAGGTGGTTCCATCCTTAATTTTTTGAGGATTCTCCATATAGCTTTCCATAGTGGCTGAACCAGTTTGCAGTCCCACCAGCAGTGTAGTAGTGTTCCTCTTTTCCCACAGCCCCTCCAGCAACTGTTGTTGTTTGTATTCTTCATTTTTGCCACTCTAACAGGAGTGAGGTGGAATCTCATTGAAGTTTTGGTTTGCATTTCCCTTATAGCTAATGATGTAGAGCATTTTCTCATATATTTATGGGCTTTCTGGACTTCCACTGGAGACAAGTTCCTTTTGAGTTCTTTAGCCCATTTATTGATTGGATTATTTCTGATTTTGGACTTTAGTTTAAGAAAAATATTTAAATCTTCTCCCCAAACAGTAGTTTTCAGTGTTTTTGCTTTGTTTGCTTAAGTTTTCCAGGTATTCTAAAATTCCCTGGAGAAATTCACTCTTGGTCTAGCCAGTCTACTACATTAAGCATCACCATGTTAAGGGGCCGGGTGGCTCAGTGATCGCTGTCCTTGCACAAATACACATCAAAGTGTTGGAGCAATGATGGCCTCATGAAAAACTGGATAAAATTGATTCTCTCTCTCTCTCTTTCTCACTGTCCCTATCTCTTAAAGAAAAAATCACCATGATTGAGGGAGGAGAAGATGGCGGACTGCAGGGATGTGGTTACTGGATACTCTTTATAACTTGAAAAAAGCAGCCCAGGAAAGCTGCCTTCCTGAAAGATTTGTGTATTGGAAAAGACTCACAGAAACACAGTGCTAGCCAGTGGGAGATTCTCAGGCATTTGGAGATTTGGGTGTAGCTAATGGAAAAGAGAAACTAATTCAGACCCAGCAGGTCACCACCATAACTGTTTTTGCTCCCCAGGCAACAGGAAAGCAGGGAAGACACTGATGAACAGAACCAGTGTGACTGATTCTGCTACACAGAGACCCAGTGCCTGTAGAAATGCCCAATTGGGTCAAAGTTGGGATAAATCTGCAGCTTCTCCATGGGAGAGGGGAGATCACAGCCTCCCACCCACCTGTGCACCTGTGAGGAGGTCTGGCAGTAGGTCTTGACCACAAATGCAGGCAAAAAAGGAAAGAAAGAAAGAAAGAAAGAAAGAAAGAAAGAAAGAAAGAAAGAAAGAAAGAAAGAAAGAAAGAAAGGGAGAGAAAGAAAGAAAGAAAGAGACAGGTCACCAAGCAGACTTCCCCACAATTCTGCCACATTCTAACCTTCCAACCTCCTGTCACAGATAGGCTGATATAGTCAGGAATTCTGCTTTGTGTCTCAGCTGGGGCAATTCCACAGCTTCTCCCACCTGCCCATCCATCCATGAGATGGTCAGGCAGTAGCCATCTGAACCATAGAGACAGGTGGAGAGAAGGAGAAGGGTTACTAAACTAATGTCTCCACAATCTTGCCAAGTCCCAATCTCCTGTCACAGATAGGCTATGTGCAAACTGGAGCTCTTCTTTGCACTTCAGCTGGGAAAACTCTGGCTTCTCCATGAGGGAACGGAGAGTGGATCCTCCACCCACCTGCCTGCCCACCCATGAGGTAGTCCAGCAGTAGCCATCTTGATCATAGATACATGCAAGGAGACTGGTCACCAAACAGGCTTATCCACAATCCTGCCAAGTCCCAGCCTCCTGTCACAGATAGGGTGAGTGCAGACAAGAGCTTTGCTTTGGGCCACTTCTGACATAACTCCTCAGCTTCTCTATGGGGGAGGAGAAGGCAGATCCTCCCACCTACTTGTAAGGAGGTAGTCAGCAGCCATCCTGACCATAAAGTAGGTGAGAAGGAATTGGGACACCCAAACATATTGCTCCATAATCCTGCTAGGTATTTGCCAAATACAGAGGTTGAATCCAGAAGAGTAGCTCTGGGACTAGCCCAGATAACAACCAACTCAGAGGGATTTGGGTTGGAAGAGCATGGGTGGCCCCAGCTTAGCCTGGTCATCTTCACTAAATCAGATGGACCACAGGAACTTCATAGCACACAAGGGTACACAGGGTCTGTGGCCAGGAGGTCTGGAAAATGTTCATATATGTCCAGCAGAGGGAGTGTTGCTCTGCACTCATGACCACACTGTGCCTGGAATCCAGATGCTCTCTGGAGTCAAAATAACCCCAGTGGTAGCCAGCCGGGGACAGCCCCTTAGAGTATGAAACTTCCTGAATTCTCCAGGGTAGTTGCAGACCAGGAATCCCAAGAAGGCATTGAATATAGTAAAGGTCAAAAATAGTTCACAAGTTAGGAAACCTGCTATTGATTTCAACTAGCCTGCAGAACTCCAACTCAAGTAAGGGAGGGGACAAACCCCTCCAACCCATAATCAAGATCTCGCAAGGAACAACCAGAGAGGAGTCTGAGAACCTGCTCTCTGGCACAAAATCACACTTATATTTAGTGAAAAACAGCAGCAGAACAAACAAGGGTGCACAAAGGCTTGTGCACAAAATAAGGTGAAAAAGAATTTAATTCAAGGTTCAATAAGAAATTATCTAAAAATAAGAAATCAGACTAGAAAAGCTTCATGTCAAACCCATACCTCCCCAACCATGGAGTCCACAGATATGGGGCAGGATAAAAATCTAGAAAAAATTATCAATGATCTAATTACTAAAACAATCAAAAACCTGAAAGAAGATCGAAAGAAGGAAATAACAGAGCAAGCACAGGAGATATGAACCTTTTTCAAAAAAGAAATGGATACACTGAAATAAGAAAGCTCAATGGAGGAATTTAATGATAGATTAATTTCTGTAGAAAATAGAACTTAAGCTCTTGAAGACAGAACTTATTTTAATGAAAATAGGTTGAATAAGCTTGAATGCACATATGACATAAAAGAAAAAAAACTCACATAAAATGAACAAAATTTGCAAAATGTCTGGGATGAAATGATAATAAACTAAGAGTAATTGGTATACAAAAAATCAAAATACAAATGAATAGCATAAGGAATATTCTCAAAGAAATAGTTAAAGAAAAAATTTCACATATTAAAATAGAATCAGATCTGCTCATCCAAAAAGCTTGTATGACACCCAAAAGACCGGATCAAATGAGAAGCTCACCAAGACACATCATATTCAAAATGTACAACGTTTTCCCAATCAAGGAAAAATACTAACAGCTGCTAGAGAGAAGGGCCAAATCAAATTCAGAGGCAAAGCAATAAGGATCATCACTGAATTTTCAGCTCAGACCCTACAAACAGGAAGATTCTGGAAGGAATAGTTCAATCTCTGAATGATCACAATCTACAGCCAAGGATACTATACCTAGCAAGGCTCAGCTTCAAATTTGAAGGGTAAATAAGATTATAAGATCAAACTTCTAGCATTCATGAATAGAAAGCCAGTATTACAAAGAATTCTCAAAGATAAACTCCAGATAGAACAAAAAGCAACCAATTCTCAAATTTCACAACAGAGGAAATTAAATTAAAGTACACACTATCAAAAGACAATCAAGATAGCATAGAGCTCACTAATGTAACTTCATGACTATGAACCATAACCACATAACTATCCTAACACTGAATGTGAATGGTAACAACCCACCAATCAAAAGACACAGATTAGCGGATTGGCTCAGAAAACAAAAATCCTACAATATGCTGCTTACAGGACACCAATCTTACAGCCAAAGACATTCACAGATTGAGGATGAAAGGTTGGAAAAAAATCTACCAGGCATATGGCTCAAGAAAGCAAGTTAGTGTTGCAATTCTCATATCTGACAAAGTAGATTTCAAACATAAACTAGTCAGAAGAGATAAATAAGGTCACTATATCATAGAAAAGGGAACAATACATCAGAAAGATATAACCATCCTAAATCTTTATGCTCCAAACACTAACACTCCTAACTTTGTGAAAAATTAATCCATAACATAAGGCCACTTATGGACCCTAACATGGTAATACTGGGAGGCTTTTATACTTCCCTTTAACCAGTAGATAGATGATCAAAGGGAAAAAATAATAAAAGGATCTCCAACCTAAACAATTCCATAAATCAAATGAACTTAACAGACATCTATAGAATATTCCACCCCAAATCAGCTGAATAAACCTTCTCAGCAGCACATGGATCCTTCACCAAAATAGATCATATTCTAGTTCACAAAAGAAATCTCAGCAAATATAAAAACTAGATATTATTCTATGTATCCTTTCAGACCATGATGCCATGAACTTAGCAAGTAAAAACAAAAATTATAACAGAATATACACATATACATGGAAATTGAATAATACCCTATTAAATGAAGAATGGATCCAAGAAGACATGAGAGCAGAAATCAAGAAATTCTTGGAAGTGAATGAGAATGAAGGCACAGCATACCAAAACCTGTGGGACTGCATGAAAGCATTCTTAAGAGGAAAATTTATAGCATGGAGTGCCTACATTAAAAATCAGGAGACATCTCGAAAAAATAAGCTTGTGCTCCAGCTCAAATCCCTACAAATGAAGAACAATCTAACCCAAAATCCAGAAGACGACAGGAAATAACCAAGATCAGAATGGAAATCAATGAAATCGAGAACAAAAACAAAACAAAAAAACAATAAAAAGAATTGATGAAATAAAGAGCTGGTTTTTCAAAAAAATTAATAAAATTGACAGATCCCTAGATAATCTCACTAAAAGAAGGAAAGAATTGAAGCACATCAACAAACTCACCAATATAAAGGGAATGATTACCATTGACCCCATGGAAATCCAAAAGACAATCAGAACATATTTTGAAAAACTATACTCCTCTAAATAATGCAGAATACACAGACAAATCTCTAGACATGTACCACATCCCCAAATTGATGCACGGCAATATTGAAATCCTAAACAGCCTAATTATAGGCATTGAAATCCATATAGCAATTAAAAGTTTTCCAAAGAAGAGAAGCCCAGGACCTGACGAATTCCCCACTGAGTTTTAGTGCACCTATGAGGAGGAGCTAACCCTTTACTTTATTAAAGCTATTCCAAGAAACTGAAAAGGTCAGAACTCTCTCAAACACTTTTTATGAGACAACCATAACTCTGATACCAAAATATAACAAAGACACTTCAAAAAAAGAAAACTACAGACCAATGTCCCTGATGAATATTAATGTAAAAATCCTTAATAAGGTTCTAGCAAACCACACTCAAAAACAAATCAAACGGATAATTCATCACGATCAAGTGGACTTCATTCCAGAGATGCAAGACTGGTTCAACATATGCGAATCAATAAATGTGATTCATCACTTAACAAAAATTAAGGACAAAATATAATCATGTCAATTAATGCAGAAAAGCCAATCGATATAATCCAGCAATGATCTATGCTCATAATTCTAGAAGATATAGGGATCAAAGAAACTACTATGTAAAGGCCATATGTGACAAACCCTAAACTATTATAATACTAAATGGCAAAAAGTTGAAAGCATTTCCACTAAACTCGAGAGCAAGACACAGCTGCCTGCTCTCACCACTTTTATTCAATATAGTCCTCAAGAAGCTGGCTGGAGCAAATCAGGCAAGAGAAAGAAATCCAAGGAATAAGAATAGGATAAGAGGAAGTCAACATATTCCTTTTTGCTGCCAACATGACCCTATATCTGGAAAACCCAAAAATGTCATCAAATAAACCGCTTGAGCTTATAAACAGATACAGTAAAGTGGCAGGCTACAAGATCAACACTCATATATCAATGGCTTTCCTATATGCTTACAGTAATAGGGCAGAAGAAATCAGGAAATTGTTCCCATTCATGATACCTTCAAAAAGTAAAAAATACTTGGGAATTAATCTAACAAGAGAAGTAAAAGACCTCTACAACAAAAATTATTGAACATTGAAGATAGAAATTGAAGAAGGCCTAAGATGGAAAGACATTCCATGTTCCTGGTTAGACAGAATTAATATAATTAAAATGGCCATTCTGGCAAAAGCACTATACAATTCAATGCAATCCCCATCAAGATACCAATGCCATTCTTTACAAACATTGGAAAAGCAATTCTCAAATTCATTTGGAATGACAAGAAACCCAGAATAGCCAAAACATACTAAACAAGAAAGATGAAACTGGTGGTTTTGGTATACCAGATTTAAAATTATTCTATAGAGCTACAGTAACAAAAACCACACGGTACTGGCATCAAAATAGGAATTATGACCAGAGGAATAGAATAGATGACTCTGAGACAAATCCACAAATCTTCACACATCTGATATTTGACAAAGGAAGTAAAAATATAACATGGAGGAAAGACCACCTATTCAACAAATGGTGTAGGACTAACTGGACAGCCACTTGCCGAAAGTTGAAATTAGATCCATATCTCTCATCTTGCATAAAAATAAAACCTAAATGGATCAAGGATCTAGCAATCAAACCAGCTACAATTGCTAGAAGAAAAATTAGGAGCAACACTCCAGCATATGGTAGTTGGCCATGACTTTCTCAACAAGAATCCCAAAGTGAAAGAATTGAAGTCAAGAATTAATGAGTAGGATGCCATTAAATTAAAAGGTTTTTGCTCAGTCAAGGAATTGATCAAAATTCTCAAGAGAGAACCTACAGAATGGGAGAGAATCATGGCCTGTAAATGCTCCAATAGGGGACAAATATCCAAAATTTACAAAGCACTCAAAAAAATTAATTTCATGATTAAAAACAATCCACTTGATAAATGGGCCAGAGAGCTAAACAGAAACTTCTCAACAAAGGAAATCAAGCAAGCCAATGAATACATGAGAAAAGTGTTCTAAATCACTTGTAATCAGAGAAATGCAAATCAATACTACATTAAGATTTCACCTCACTACAGTCAGATTGGCAAAGATGAAGAATATATACAGTAAGAGGAGTTGTAGGGAAATAGGAACACTAGCACACTGTTGGTGGAACTGCAGACTGGTACAGCTGCACTGGAAAGCAGTGTGGAGACTCCTCAAAAAATTAGGGATGGATTCACCCTACAACCCAGCTATCCCTCTTCTGGACATTTTCTAAGAAGAGTTAGACTAAACACAGTACAGCAACACAACAAAATCAATGTTCATAGCAGCTCAAAGCTCAATTTACAATAGCTAAATTGTGGAATCAACCTGGATGTCCTTCACTGAATGAATGGATCCCAAAACTGTGGTATATATATATATATATACATACTATGCAGTTCTTCTCAGCTGTTAGAAACAAGTGTATTGTGGCCTTTGAAGATAAATGGATGGCAATGGAAGAAATCATGCTGAGAAAAATTAGCCAAATCCAGAGAGTCAAGGTTCAAATGTTTTCCCTCATTTGTGGAGGCTAGAACAAAACCCAAGCTTAGGTGAAATGTGGACAAACTCATCTATTAGATCTACCAAAAGTGTACCATCACCTAATCTAGGGGAACCACAGATATGTAGGGGGTAAGAGGAAAGAGGAGTTGTGGGGGGGATGGGAGAGGAAGGGAGGATAGGGAGAAATATAGGGGAGACAACCAACAATGTAGCCTACTCGTTCATGCCCAAGAATGCAAATAATACTTAAGCAATCATTTGATTCTGGAAAATGCACAATCTTGTGTATATACATAGAGACATTTGTGTCTGTGATGGGGGGAGGGGAAATGTGAAAGAGTCAAGTGTCTGGGGTGTGGGTGATGTGGAGATGACACTGGTTCCTGAACCAGTGAATGCATTTCATATTGTTACTTTGTATTAGTTTATGATTGTATGACAACTCAACTCAATTTAAAAAAAAGCTAAAAACACTTTAAAAAGAATCACCATGATCACAAGCATTCACAGTCATGAGAGGTGGTGTCAGAAAGAATGACTCTTACAAAGAAACTAATTCATCTTGATAAATTGAAAAATGGAGAACAGCTGTTACATTTTCTTTCTAATGCTAGCAATGCCAGAATAACAGTTGGCTATGATCAACTGTACTTTATATGTGCTTGGTACTTTGTAGTTGCAAAGGTCTATATGTATTTTCTCATTTGAGCACGAAAATGACTTTAGGAGCTTAATGTGGCAAGTGTTAGTTCCCCATTGCCTGAAGATGGATTTTCCAGAGACATGCCTTGCGTTAAGGATTAATATGCAAGTGATTTATTAAGGAAGTTCTGCCTAATAAGGTAGAATGGAATAAACTGGAAAACAGAATGATGGTCACCAGAAGTTGGGGAGGGTGGGAGATGCAGAAAGGTGAGATGCTGAACAAAGCGTAGAAAGTTCCAGTAAACATGAGGAATAAGCTGTATTGATTTCCTGCACAGAATTGTGACTCTACAATGGTAGCTTACTGTGTATATCAAATTTCCAAGTGTAGAGTTTAAAGATTTTTACCTAATAGAAATGTATGTGAGGTGAGGGATTTGTTA